>VXAZ01008167.1:1604265-1737127 GCA_013399875.1 Gymnorhina tibicen | reverse complement strand
AACAAACAAACATTCCCCCCCCAAAAAAAAAAAAAACCCCACCCCAACATTGAAGGAAGAAAAGGGGAAAAATCACAGCTTTTTCAGTCCCATGAAATACGTATGATTCATTCAGAACTTAGAATAAAATTCAGGGATTAAAAAAGTTTATTCCACAACCCCCACCATTCTCACGTTTTCTGTAAAAACTCACACTTTTCAGGTGGTTCAAAGATACATCATGGATATGAGGTTTATAATTGCATCATCACCCTGTGAGTTAAAAAAGCAAACATGAAACCTTCTGCTATCCATTAGTGAATTAATGTCAAATAGGTGAAAGAGGTTTGTACTACAGCTATTCATCCAGCCAAAAGAAAAAACAAGAAAAAACACCAGCAAATCAATGTGGTTTGTGTCCAGGGAGGAGGTGGTTTGCCCTCACTGTGCTGGACAGCCCTTCAAAGGCCCTGGAGCATCGCTCTGCCTGGGGAGTCAGGCCAGTGAGTGCCAGAGCTCTGCATCCTCCCAGGGTCCAGCAAGGGCTGCAGCCAGCAGGAGGGGTACACACGGAAGAGGAAAGCTTGCTGCTTGTCTGGCAGCTCAGCAACCCTTCTGAGGAGCACACGGGACTCATCTTCTCAGCAACATCTTCCTGGAAGGGGGATATGGGTTATGGTTTGCTGCAAATAGTCCAGTGCTATCTCCTCTCAAAGCCCAGAGGGTTTGGATTTGATTTTTACCCACTGTTGCTTTATCCACTCAGATATCCTAATGTGAAGCCATGGCAAAATGGTCACATCTCTGTGGAGCTTACGGATGGGAGGCTGGGCTCATGACGAGCCTTCATGGCAGGCCATCCTACCAGCAAACTGGGACATGTGGCAAGAGTCAAGCTGCTCCTTACCAGTGGCAAGAGCCCTCCCCTCCATCCCTGCAAAGCAGGCTACAACCCAGGAAGGAGCAGCCCCAGGATAGCTACCTGGGGCTCAGCCCTGAGGATGAGCTCACAACTGCTTCCTAGCATGGCATAGCTGGAAAGACTGGGATGGGATGAGCCAGGGTGCAGGGAAAGAACTGGGAAAACATTTGATCAGGTTGAAAATAAACCTCTGTGAACATCTCCCTCCTTTCTGCCAATACCTCCCTTCTTTCTGAGCACCTCACAAAAAAGGAATGCTGCAGAAGGTGTGTTTGCTTTTACTAATGAACAAAATACCCCAATTCTTTCTTATTAAAGACTTATCACTGATTGCTGTCCCCTGTGCTTGTCTCTTTTTAGATTGCTGTCCTTTCATTCTTCTGAAGGCAGGCAGAGGAGTGCCCAGTGCTGCACTGCTGGGGTTCAGCAAGTGGGTCAGGTTTGGTACAGGACCTCCAGGGACTGCTCAGCTGCAGAGAGCTGATTAAAGTTTCCATATTATTTTCATCTCAGTGGTGTCAGATGGTTCTTCGCTAGGTGCTTTGTTCCAGTAACTCCTCATCACACACACAGGTGGTAAGAGGGGGTTCACCTCACACAGCTTCAGACATACAAAGCACAGGAGTCCACATCTCAGCCAGATTCCTGGTCTCCCACACAGTTGCTGGAGGAGAACAACCATTACCACAGGGAAACCCAGTTATCTTAGACACCTGTCTTAAGGTGAGGTGGCTCCAAAGCGTTTTTCCTGATAGTTTACACTATGCCTAATGCTGTGGCAGAACTGCCCTACCCCAGGGAGGGGTATAAGGTGCTTCCCTTCTTTGAGGGAAGAAGGTGCTGCGGAGTACCAGAGCTCTGAGCAGAAAGGCAGAAAGACCCAAATAATGCATCCTGCCTTCACTACAGTGCACATAAGTCCCTTTCACCCAAGACCTGTACATAATAACTTCAATATTTTAGATTAAACCTGCAATGCTAGAGAGACATTGCCCTTTCCTCTAAAATCTGGAAAAGGACATAGAAATTCTAAGCAATCCTCCTCACCCCAAACCTGCTGACCAAAACTTTCTTCCTCTAGATGTGGCAATCAAGTCGCCCCCTCACCAGCCTTCATCACAACTAACCAAATACACTGCGCTCCTCAAGCCTGGAGTTGTGGCTTGGCAAACCCGTGTCATCTGTGGCTTTCCATGAATTATTCCTGGCACTTCCCCTCCCTTCTTCAAGTACAGACATGAGGCAGTGTGTCCCCCTTTAAAAGGACGAAGTCATGGAAGTCACGTCCCTGCTTCTACCTGCTCTCCAGAGTTGCAGGCCTCCTTTTTCTCTCACAACTCCATCACGAGCTCACTTTCACATGATTACACACGAGGACCCCATGGACTCTCTCCCTGACACTGTGCTCCCCACATGGGCTCACACACACTTCAGACAGAACCTGAATTCTTTGTTCCCAACTACACACATTCAACTGCCATAAATGAGTGTGGGGTTGGTTTTTTCCCCACATTGTGCTATTTAATCAGATACCAGCCTACAAGGACTGAATACATCCTTACTACTAAAGAGTGTGAGGGGATATTCCCAGACACTGCCTTGCTGCGGGATCCCATGGCACACAATTCCCATGGGCTATGCTGCAGTGATGAGTAGCTGGTCCTCAGGTGTTTCTTAAATCAGGGCTGGCATTAGGCACCATCCATTCCTGTGGTCACTGGAGGCCCATAAAAACCAAGGTAGAGTTGCTTTGGCCACCCATACTGAAATTTAAATAACAAGCCCAATTTCATCCTCCTTCTGGAACAATTCGAAAGCAACACAGCGTGATGAAAGGACAAGAGAACAGATGGGTTTTGTTGTCTGCATGCTACCAAGGCAAGCTTTTCACGGAAACTCAAAAAGCCCCCCCAGAACACCCTGACTATGTGATTCATAAATTCTAAGAGCCAAGAGAAACCAGCAAAATTATTCTGTCTGCCTGCCTAATAAAGACCACAGAATTTCATACAGTGATTTCTGCCCGAAGCCCAGCAATTTGTGGTTCCAACAGAGTATCTCAACCAGCCCACTGTCCAGCTTTGATGTGAGGATGTCCAATGAGGCGCTAACCACTTCCCATGCTGTCAAAAACTGGCTCTTCTATAGGTTGCCTGCATCCCTTCACCACTGCATAACTTTCTGTAGCCTTCCCAAGGACATTAAAATTTTTCAGCATTTTTGCCCTTTCTATCAAAACTCTCAAACCATCAAAAAGAGGGAAAACAGAGATTCTGAGGCACAAAAGACTAAGCAAGTACACAGAAAAAGAAGAATAACAGAGCATGTCTATGCACCCTTCTGCTGTGATTAAATGGATGAAATCAACATTAAAATGCAATTCAAGGTCCACCCATTTTCCCACTCCAGATAACATAGTGGAAAAGTTATTTTGGTACAAAACAAAACAAAAAACTTCCAAATGTACACCTGTGTGACTTGTAAGGAAAGCACATTTTTTCAGTTACAAAAGTAGTTTCTCCTGACACTTATAAAGCTTGCTACAGTTTCACAGCAATAAATATTTCCACAGCAGAGACCTTGAGTGGACAGAACAAAATTCACTTCAAAACCAACCCCTGAAAGATTGGCCTAGTAAAAAGCTCACTGCTGAACATCCTTTCTGACTTTTTGTTTCCAAATGTCTGCAGTTGGTAGCACTGATGGGGAAAGAAAAAAATTATTTTTCCTTTTTTAAGGAAACAAACTCAAAATGGTAGCAGTCCGGAAGGCTACTAGACCAGACTCCTCTAAGATGAAAAATATTTATTTTGAGCACAGAATTAACACAAGCACTTCTTCCTTCTATCTTGTAAGTGCAGCATTTGATGACAACCCTGGTGATTAAGGTCCTCCACCCAGAGACCCACAAGAGCCCAGGCAACAGCCTTGAGACTTCCCTGTAACATCAGCCTATGTTGGGCGGATGGGAAGAGGCTTCAGACACCATCTCCTAAATCCACTCCAGTTCCTGTTCCACGAAGCAACCACATTCACATTTAATAAAACCAGGCCAGAAGGTTTGTTCCAACAGTGTTTCTTTTATTGCCGCTTTCAAAGAGATGCTTTCTCACCCTCTGTCTGCATTTATGCTCCGGCCAAACTCGGGCTGAAAACAAATTCTTAGGATGGATATTTGTGGTCCCATGGTTCAGATTCTGCTGGGATGAGCCTGGCTCCATTTCCTGCTCCCCCCAGAGGGATTAGTTTCACCTGCAGAGCATGTAAAGGTGCAGCTCCAGCTCATGAAGGTGCTGAGCTGGCTGTGGTCAGTGTGTGCTGCCAATAAAGGTACCTAGTGTTTGTGCAGGGTGTCTCCGGGGGGCTGAGGCCCACACTTAACTGCATGTTGTAACAGCCATACCTTTTGTGAGGTGATAGCAGTAACACCTCTGGCCACGGCTTTCCCAGCTGTCCATGAGGTCCTGCTACCTGCACCACATACAGGACTATGGCAACAGGAGCAGTATCCATGTGGAGAAGAACAGGACACGTAGGCTGATGAATTAGACACTCATCTAACAGGGCAGGTCTACATAAACCATCTAGTGTTTTATTGCAGGTGAAACTTCAGACTGTTTTAAGGCAGAGCTAAGGTGCTCTTCTTTAAGATTTCAGGCACCACAGTTTTGTGTGTTGAAACTCTTACATCAATTAAAATCCTGTGCTGAAGTGTACGAGTGCAATCCAAACCGGCACAACCTGTGTGAAACAAAAGTGCACCTGAAGCAGGAACAGCTGGGCCCCATTTCTGTACACACAGGCCTGCAGAAATCATCATGTAAAGATGCTGTATGGCCACGTAACTGCACTGACACTGAAGGAATTCATACTTAACAACAGTTCAGCCGAAAAGGTATTGCTTCTGAAAAAACCAAAAGCACAGGTTTTTGAGGTCCCTGGGAACCAACAGTTAAAGTTCGGCTTTCAAATCATCCATCCTGAAGTGGTCATAGCAGCTAAAAGTAGCAATCCTCACAGTGCAACAGCGCAGAAGATGGAGTAAAACCCCACAGCCAGTGTAAGTATAAGCCTTACAGTTTCCATTACTGCTAATGTAATGATTTTGCAACTCTCATTTATTTTTCACCATTTCAGCTGCTAGTTTGTGGCAAATATTTGGGGAAAAAAAAAAAAAGAAAAAGAACCCAAAACCCCAGAGACGCCCATCCTTGACAGGAACAGTCCTGGCATGCCTGGAATGTGTAAAACCACAAAAGAGCCATTTCTGTTCATATTACTCCTTATGAAATCCCCTTTTAAAGAAGACTCAGCACTGGAGGCTTTAGGCACTCAGCAGAGCCCCTTCAGGATTGCCTTTTACTTTGAAATGTGAGTTATCAGCCGAAGCCCGGGCGGGTGTGGGTATCTGACTGTTCTGTGCCCTTTGCTTTGAACTCCGGGACCGTTACGTGCACGGCCGCCAAACTGGTCAAGCCATTTTCCTCCCCTCCTTTGTCCCAAGGTTCAGGAGAGATAAAAGCTGCACCGCGCTTGCTGCCTCACCAACACCAATTTGACTGTTAATTTTACATTTAAGGAAAAAAAGCAAGTAATAAAACCCAACACCACACACAATGATTATCACTGTTACCCACACACAGGCCAGAGCAACCACAGCATGATTCAAAAAGGCCTGGGCTGCGGGTATCTCTGGACACACATGAGAATGTTCTTTGGCAATGCAGTTCTGCAGCTCTCTGACGTGTCCTTTTCTGTTTCTGAGTCTTTTTTTCACCCTCACAACCTGTTGTAACATCAGTGCAATGCTGCAGCTGGCAGCAGGGTGGTAGCCTGGTGAGAGCAAGGCTTTGATCAGCCCCATCCACATATAGGGACACCTATAGGGCACAGGCTGAGCAGATGCCCAGGGAGGTTATGGATGCCCCATCCCTGGAAGTGCTCCATGCCAGGCTGGAAGGGGCCCTGAGCAACCTGATCTAATAGAAGGTGTCCCTGCCCATGGCAAGGGGGTTCAACTAGATGATCTTTAAGGTCCCTTCCCACTCAAACCAGTCTCTGATTCTGTGTGAGTTTGCTTTGCTGGAGCAATGAGGTGATCAACTCGTGTTACTGCATTACTGCAGTGCTGCCCACACCATCTCCTGAGGTGCCTCAGGTCAAATCCTGCTCCTGTTTAAGTTACTAGGTAAACTTTTTGCTGGCTTCTTTTTCCTTTTCATGTCTCCTTTTTTTCTTTCCTGAGGCTTCTGGGATCACCTTTCCAGGTAGATCACTACAGGCACGTGGCAATCTGTAGTGTGTGGCTCATACCTAACTTGAGCTTCAGAAAGCACCAGATCAATGCAAGATCAAGCTGAAACACAGGGACTGTTAACCCCAATTTCCAGCACTTACTGCCTTTTGTTTGTGCAGACTGACATGGAGCCCTGCAAAATGCAAGCACTGTAGTTCACAAGCAAGAGGTCTGGTAGGACAAACATTAAAGACAGTAAGAAAACACAGGCAAAGAAGTATCTTGTACAGAACTGAAAAAAGAAAAGATAAATGATAAGCAGGAATTCCCCAGTGGGCTGAGTTTATCGGTGTGATTGCTTTCAGGACTTTTTTTCTTGTTGTACCACCTTGATTTGCATACAAAGCATCTCTAACAGGAAATATCATCTGTCCTGGGAAAAAAAAAACCAAGAAGGATAAGGATTTTTGCTGCCAAGAGTAAAATGTCTTTTGGCACCACATGACATGCCAGAAAGCCCCTCTCCTCACAAAAGCAACTTGCAGTGGCACATTGCAGCTCTTCTTCTCTCCTTGCTCTGCGTCCCATCCCAGGGGCAGCAGTGCATAAAGCAGCTCTTCAGGAGAGCTTCCATAGTTAGAAAATCTGAAAATGAAAGAAAAAACAAGCAGGTGAGTTGATTTGCATTCCAGAGTCACAATTAACACAGCACCAAATTAGCTTGTAGGAAGTGCAAGAGTAAAAAGGAAAACCGCCAACTTGAAAATGCAAATCTTCACCCTACTACAATCACAAGCCGCAGCCAGGATTCCTACGGGCTAGGAAGGCACGAGTAACAACCCATTTTTCACTACTTTTTCAATGTGGTCACTTCATGAACTTAACAGTGGCTTGTGATATGTGGTTTCATTCCTATACCATATATAGCCAGTTTCATTTCCTGAAAAGAACATGAACGGAAAAGCAGAAAACCTTTAAAATGATTGTACAGGTCTTTCTGTCTTTTCTTTCCCATTTTTGTCTTTTACTGCTACCTTCCTACACTAAAAAAAAAGGCATTTATTAAATTAGTACGGCATAAGAAATGGATCTTTTCCCAAGGCTCTTGGATCTTAAAGAATATAGGTTGCTGCTTTGAAACTCACACACCAACTTGGCAGCACAGCATGGAATCACAGCATTTTGTTTGAGTGTGGTATACATACATGGATACATACTATTCCTCTGCACACTGCTCCCAGGGGTCGTGGTTCAAGCCCACCAGGGAGCACAGTGAGGTGTGTGCCGCAGCCCTGTGCACTGGTATTGCAGGATCTCAGCTCTCCGCGGCCATCAACAGTCACAGCCCCACGGGAAGCACAGCAGCGAGTAAAATCTTGCTTTCCAGATGAGTAAGTGAGACAGTGGTAGTTATAACACTACACCTCTTTGCTTTTTTCTGCAGAACTCAGGTCATCTGTCTGGGCTCTGTCCCTCTCCCTGTGGGAGCCCACACCATTAGCAGGGAGAAGAAGTCTTTGCCACACCAGGGCTCCTCAATACTCCTCTCCTGGCTGCTGAGAAACACTCAGGCCTTCCAAGCACAGTACAGGGGTTCTATTTAAGCAACCATGTAGGCACAACCTAGTGTCCCAGCAGCTCCGCCACTCCTCAAGGGCTGGGACAGTTGTTGGGACCACAGGCCAACTGGACCTTAGGAAAGAAACTGCAGCAAAGACCAACAGCATACTGGGCTGCAGGAGCAGAAACAGCCAGGAGATCTCAGCACTCATTAGACCCCATACAGAGACCGCATCTAGTTTTGGTACAAGAAACACGCTGACAAACTAGAGCCAGTGCAGTGGAGGAGCACTGGTGGACTTGACTGAAGAGAAGAGGCTGTGGGAGCTCGGCTTGTTCAGCCAGGACAAGAGGCGGCTCTGAGGGATCCAGCACCAGGCCCAGCAACTGCAGGGAGGTGAGTGGAAACACAGAGACGGGTTCACATAAAGCAGGACTTGACCAAACAAAGTCATGAACAACCTGGTCTGATCTCACAGCTGACCCACCCAAGATCCCTTTCAGCCTATATTATCCTACAGGCCATCTTCTAACATCTGCCACCAGTGCAAAGGCTTTGGAGGAAAGGGTGGGAATCACTCAGTGCTCAGGGACCGCGATATCCCCCAAGTGAAAGAGTTGGAGAAACAACCACATCCCAAGACCATGAGGACCCAGAAGGCACCCATGGGCACTACGCCTTATGTTCTCCTCAGAACACGACAAACTCCAGTCCTGCATGCAGTCCCACAGTGACCCACATGCAACTGTTCATCTCAGTTTGGGCATCAGCGGCCAAGGAACCTCTGTCCATGTCCCATCTGCAGCACACACACGACCATCTTTCTCCCCTGTGTATGTGTGTAAATACACACACAGTTACAGAACAAGCAGGATTCCCTAAGCCCCATGTATAGGCCAATCACAAAAAGGCTCTCCATACTGCCCAAGGCAGCAGCCTCTATTCCACAGGATGGAGATGCCTCAAGAAGCCTTCCCTCTGCCCCACCAACTGCAAAGCTCTGGTGTGGGATAACCCAGCTACACTGTCAACGTGGCCATACCATCTTCTCCATCCCTTGTGTCATAAAGAGCGTTGGAGCAATGTCTCGCTTTCAGTCAAAATAGCTTATTTTGCTAAGACACAGAAAACGTTCACAACTGAGAAAATGAAAAGGGACCTTACAGACAGCACTACTGAGCTCCAGATTCTCAGAAGGACCCATACAAACTACAAGGTGACTGTCATATGTACTGGGTGGGCAGAAAGGAGGAGGTGGAAAAGGAGAGGTTCATCTTCTCGCCCCAGATCACCAAGAAAGTCAGTGGCACAGCCATAAATCAACCTCCTCCCCACTATCCCTGAGTCTGGATGCTCCCTGTCCTCTTCATGCCTCTGCTTGACAGCCAAGCTGTGCTGGGAGGTAAAGCTGCCCTCCTCATGTTGCACATAACCACACTTCCTTTTTGGAGACCAAAAGACCTCTTGCCTAAGGGATGCTAGCTCCCCACCAAAAGTCAGTCCTGACCAAATATTATCTTTCAAAAACGCAAACTTGCATCCGCATTAAGAAACCTGTCCAGCTTTGATAATATGCTTGCCAATATGTTCTGAGATGTAGTCTTGTCTCACAGGGCCTTAGAGGCTCTAAGGGTTTATCCACATATGATTTTTTTTGTACTTGGAAGTGAGACCAGCAAGCATTTTTACACCTACCTATTCAAAGAGTTTTATTTTCAGTACGAAAGAGGGTATCAGACCACTCAGTTTCGACTTCTGCTGAAATTCCTGTGTGACCCAGGACAGCTCATTTCAAGCAGTTCTGAGTCCTCATAGTGACTTGTGCTAAACTAAATTTCTGTAACTGCACCCATACCAATGTCTGCATAAATCAGCAAGAGAAACCACAGCTTCAGTCAAAATAAGTACCTTCGTACAGAAATAAAGATTAAAAAACCCCATCTACACGTCCTTGTTGATAGGTAAGCTCTTGAAGCCAGATATACCTTCAGAAACAGTCTCCCTCTCCTCTTTCCACCCTCCCATTCCTCCAATCTTTGAGCTAGGCCTCAGGGCAATACTTTGCAACCTTGTTTGCCAGAGGAGAAGGATGCTTTCTGTCTGGGAAGCCGGGAAGACTGTGCTGGAGCAGAGCAGACCCCGGGCATGCAATTACCCAGGCACCAGCAACAATATGTTAATTCACTGGATCACTCTGAAATGAAGCACAGTGCAAGTCCCTGGAAAAAGTGAAAAGGAGCCTGTTAAGGAAACTGTGTGAAGGCCTTGTGCACAGCAGCCCCTTGGAGTCCAGACAAGGACAGACTTTGCACAGACATCATTTTTAGACCTGAACTGGCAGCCAGCACGCCTGCTCTTCCCACCACAGGGCATCCAACAGGAGGGAGGGGAACCACACTCAAGGCTGACAGGGGACATCGGGCAACATCCTTATTTTTAAGAGCTGCAGACACATGGATCAGCCCCTGCAAGGGGTATCTGTGCAGTACTCACCCTGGGCACAGTCATAATGCTATGCGCCCTCTGTCAGTGTCCAGAGATTTCTCACACTTTCAGGAGAGCAGTCTTCTCCTTGGTGTCTGCAGCTGCCAAGTTCACATCCCAAGCTCAACTCCTCTACTCAGTCGCCCAGAGCTCCTTACGTAACTCTTGTCCTCCAACAAGAAACAACAAAGCCAACACAGCAAGGAGAGAAGAAGACTGAAGTGGACCTTCGGTGAATTTGCTGTGAGAAGTCAATGCCCTCAGAAGGTCTGCACTGACTGACTACCTTCTGGTGCATCATCCTTCTCCTACTAACTCCTCTAACACCCAGACAGAAACTATGGCCTTGTGATGGCATCATGACAGAAGCAGTCTTGCATTCCTAAATCAGAAGGGGTGCCTTGATGCAGGCAGGAAAACTGGCCTCCCTCCTAGGGAAAATGGACAGAGGAAGAGTCACAAA
This sequence comes from Gymnorhina tibicen, assembly GCA_013399875.1. Classification (NCBI taxonomy): domain Eukaryota; kingdom Metazoa; phylum Chordata; class Aves; order Passeriformes; family Artamidae; genus Gymnorhina; species Gymnorhina tibicen. The sequence goes on along the minus strand of VXAZ01008167.1, from coordinate 1,726,482 downwards.
GATCTCTGCTACCTCCCTATGTTGGACACACTGCCCACCTGCACGCTATGAATGCAGCTTCCAGATACTGCAAACCTCCTTGATGAGCAAGCATTGATTTCTCACCAAAGGCAAGGGCAGCTTTAAACCTGCATAGCCTCTTGTAGACAACTTTCTGTTGTAATCCATACATAGATTAAACTTGCCAAGTGGAAGAGTTGCACACCAAAGCTCTTTCTTTGGAGGCTGTTGACCACTGAGCTGATATATTGAGGTCAAAGGCTCATCTGTGCCGACACACTTCTTCAGGAATGCAAGTGTGGCTTTCATGCAAAAATACAGCTGTTACCCAGAGCAGCAGGGGAGACCAGTTTAATGCCAAGAAGTTTAAATTCAGTTCTTACGTTGCACCAAAACTCCTGGGTACCTGCAGAAACGGGATCAACAGCAGCAAACATCTAGAGAAAGCCTTCTGCTAGCTTCTGCGATGTGCTGGCTTTTTTGGAGATAGTTTCTTGAGTGTAAGACTAAGAGAAATCTTGTTTAAAAATGCATCTGTTTCGCACGGATTGAGTTTTGCTCTCCAAGGAGATGGGGAAAGTAAAACACAAAACTAAGCTGCAAAGACAGCAGTTCCCAGCCATGAGCCCTGGCCTTTGCACAACTCCTGATAGCTGTCCCTAAATGGGAGCACTTCGCTGCCAGATGACGTGTCCCAGACGAGGTGAGTTTCCTGAAAAGCACTGACAACACGCAGTTAAAAGCTCGGTTCAGACAAGCAGCGAAAGAAGTCTGTTTTCTGGTTTTTGAGCTGAATATTCAACACTTTTCATGTTTGCTCTCTCACAGGTTATCTGGGCTGCACAATCAGCAAAACTGCAAAAACACTTGCTGGGGCTCAGCTACCAGGCAGTCTGTAATGGAGCTGTTCTGGAGGAAAACAGAAGTGTTATTGTGCTTGCACCTTTCCCAATACAATTAGTCATATGTGATGGAGAGATACGCGTCCTCACAGAGCTCTTACTGCCTTGTCAACAGATGAAGTCAAAATGAAAACATACTAACTATCAACAACCAACCTGAAAGCTGAATCGTGAACCCTGAAAGCAGCCTCAATGCTACAAAGAGATTTCTTCTCTGAAGAAAAAGACAGCTAGAATCCTTCCAACTGTCCTCTTTTTCTGCTTCCCATTTAATTTCTTGACACTGCTCAATGAAATAACATTTTTTCTTTCATCTTTCCACTCAAGCAACCCTTCTCTCCTCCAGCTGAGTGATGCTGTAGGGCCAGGAGAAGAAACCACACTTGAGGCAAGAAGAGGAAAAGGCCAGAGCTTGGGTGGTGGGAACAACATCCCAGTTGTCTTCTCTGCGTGACCTCAGACAACTTCTCCAATGCTGCTTTGTCTCATTTCCCCACTGAAATAGCAAGTTCCCCACTATTCTGGGTGACTACTTGGCCTGGTGTTACCAATCTGGGGTTAATACTGACAATAATCAGAGGAGGCTGATGGTGTGCCTAAGCTTCCCTTACACGTCAGCATCTCATTTGGTCACACAGCAATATTCAGCACAACCCAGACCATGGCTTCACGCAGCACGTCTACACTTGTGCACTTCACAAACATTTCTGTTGGTGTCTTCTAGCTCCAAAGGTCTTGGCAAACATTCCCTATCACAAGAGCACCACGTCCATGCTGGAAGCTTAGGAAATCCACTTTCTCTCTTCACCGCTTGACAGACACGATTTGACAGGACATATTTCTACAGTAATGAGAGATGGAGAGGACTGTCAAACAAATGGGTGGTTCGGCTCATGGCTGGTACCAGGGACAGAACATCAGAATGCTACTCAGTTGTTGGAACTTCTCTAGCTGGAATGTTACCTATCCAGGAGGCACCACACTGATCTCAAAGGGATCCTGTGGTCACCGCAGGGAGGATCCTGGATCTATGCATGCATCACACGATGGCAGACCTGGGAGCAGACACCCAGCAGTTCCTCTTGATAACCATTATAGAATTCATTTGGAAACAAATTTCTTTTTCGGAAGCCTCTTCCCCAGCACTGACAAATCTTTCAAGATGCAATTTGCACTGCCAGGGCTCACAGCAAAGTACAAGGAGAAGCCCGCTCTGCTCCATGCTGAGGGTGGCCAGCAAGACAAGGAGCTGCTCAGTGGCTCCACATCCATGTCAGAGCTCATAACGGAAAACAAATCTTCCAGATTTGGGTGATTCCCAGGCCAAGTCTCAACCAAACCCACACATCTGCTCTCATGCCAAAGAGCAGACACACATCAAGACCGAAGAGCAATTGCTGTAGGTTGCCATGGCAGTGTGCATGGGTGATTTTATCACCCTTATCAGTTGCAACAGCATTTACGTTCCATTACCAGAGAACACTGGTATTTTTTTACTCGTGCAGTAGGTGTGAGAAGTATAAAATCAGTGTCAGTCAGAAGACAGAAGTCAGCACACAGAGCAGGAGCCCTTGCTTTGAGTGAGCTGCCTCCCAAGGGCACATGGAAATTTACCCAGCCTGGGGGTCGTGCTGGAGATGACAGGCGATGCTGGGCTGCCCAGCAGCCCCCAGCCCAGTGAGCTCTGCCCTGCACAGAGGGATGCAAAGCCCTAAAGGGAGCACGGCAACAGCAAGCGGAGGGCACTCGCCTGTGCTCTCCATGGAGCCGAGGGAAGTAGGTCAATCCTTCTGCTTTGCTGAGCCTTTTGGCAGGTCGGTGCTGTGCTGCCATCGCCGGTCGCAGCTCTTCACTTGTGCCGCGTGACAGCCACGTCGTTCAGAAGTTAACAAATTCAATACATCTAATTAAATCAACCTTGGCATCCATTCAAAACCCATCTCGCGGCTTTTTTTTTTTTTCCTGCCTTTTTATGCCCTACTGTTGCTGGTGAAGAGACCCAGCAAGGAGAGATGCAAGAGAAGGTTGCTAAGGGGTGAGCCAGTTTTTTCTCTTTCTTTATCTCAGTTTTTTCTCTTTCTTTATCTCAGTTTTTTCTCATTTCTTTATCTCAGTTTTTATTTCCCTGCTGCTCTCCTGTCACAGAATCACAGAATCATTAAGGTTGAAAAAGACCCCCAAGATCATTGAGTTGTTGCAGAGATGCTTTGTTTTCCTCAAGGGAATTAAACAAATCCACATGGCATCACTCCTTATGCCTCTTTCCTCCTCCCGTGCCCTAGACAAAATTACCTTTCCCATCTCCTTGCAGGCTTTGCAAACAGAGTCCAACACACCCCAGCGATCCTTTGGCTCTGCTGCTGACACTCATCACACTGAACATGGACTTGGCAAGCAAGCCAAGCTGGCAAAGGGAGGGCACATCAAAGTGTGACCCGCGGCCTCTGGGCTGGGCTAGACACACTGCAAGGTGGGAACACATCTTCCACCACCAGACTGAAAGCAGCAGGGAGACCCCTGGAAGCAGCTCATGCCAGCCTCCTCTGGCTGCTCTCCCATGCAGTTCCCAACTTACACCATATGCCAGCACTGCTTGATGGATGTGGTCATGAACATGGGATCACACTGGAGAAGCTGTCCAAGACAGGCTAGTGGATGGCCAGAGCTCTAGAAAAAGACCTCAGGATGAGGAGCTGCCATTTCCACGACATCCTCGGTGACATCAGGACACACTGCAGACCTGCCCACATCTGCCCTCATCCACAGACTGACATGGACACTGGGATCACCCTGTCCAATCTCCCATGTCTCTTCACTATAGCAGATCCTTCCTCTTCCACCAAACCTTCTGCCATGTCCTCCCTGCCCTGTGACCACAACCTGGAAGTCAGGATGGTGACACAACCTGCTGCCTTTCTGTGCTGTGACTCACAGATGCCAACAAAACTGCTATTTGCAATTGCAGGAGTTTAGTTAAAGGCATTTGGATCATCCCAGAAGAACACTCTTCTGGCTTGGATCCTAGGAGAAAGTTTATTGTTTTTCCATATTCTTCATGTTTTCTATAGCCTTGCTCAGCTGGGGAACGAGGACTAGGGAATATGCCAGCTGCCACCAGATCAAGGCTATGCTGTTTCTTTCAACCAAGCATTGTTTCCTACTTACATTGATATGAAAGATCTCTCTGTCAAAGAGGGGAATGTTTTGTATCTGTATGATGGTATTATGCACAGAAATGCATCTGCAATCTGTTCCTGCTATCACCTCAAAGCCATACTTGGCTTGCCTGCTCAAAATGCAGCTGTTTACCTTCCATGTCTGCACTATTTTCTCTCCTTTAATCCACTCTCCTTCAAAACAGCTCCTAAAATACTCAAAACAATTCTGGGTAGCTCTTCCTCCAGACTCCTGAAATGACACTGTACTGTGGTGTTGCTTTGCTGGCCAGCAGAAGTTGGTGCATTGGAGAAGCTCTGGCTCCCAGCGCTGCAGCTGCTGCAGATGGGTGCTGTTCTCCCAGCAGGAAAGGACATTTCATGCAAAACCTACTGCTCATCCCTTTCTCAGGACTATGAAAATAGTCTTTAAAGCACTTTGTATTCCTCTGGTATGAAAGGCACCAGAAGAGTATAAAATATCCCTCTCCCCCCTGGTAGAGGATGTTACACGAGTCTCTTTGTGAGTGCAGGAAGTCGTTTCTCTGCAAGAAAGCTGCCCCTCCTCACACAGGAAAGATGATGTGTGATGCTCTGCCAGGCTCAGGATCAACAGCCCCCTCTGACCCCTTCCTTGCCTTTTGCATGTTGGCCATGCACGCCCCAGGCTGCACACCAGCAGAGAAGTACTCCTGGGTTGGAGGAAAGTAATGGGAGTAGAGGATACCAATTCAGGGCAATTACCTTGGCTGCTGTGAAACAGCCCATCTTCCCCAACAGCACCACTGTCTGTGAGAATCTCTCCCATGTGCTGACTACTTGCTCTGGGAAAAACACATTTACATTTCTATTTACACTTCCTTCAAACTGATCAGATTTGAGCAGGGCAGTTACATGACCCCATACAACAGAAGCCTTCCCAGCCATGCCGGTGGCACTGGGTGCTGCATGAATGAAGAGGAAGAGGCAGACTTGGAGGAGATGCAGGTGACCCCAAGAGAAGCCAGGAAGAGCAAAAGTCAACAGAGTTTCAAGCAGTGGTCCCTCATGCTGCCCAATTAAGCAGGAACTCTCCTTTGCAGAGCAATAGTTAGTGAGACATTCTGGTGGGTTTAAGAGGGGCAGGTGATGGGAGCTGCTCTGACTTTCAAACACAGAATGAAATGGGGTAACCACTAAGTGCAGAGCAAACACCAAGGTCTGTGGGGTTCTGAGCTCTTTGCAGTGGGTTTTGCAACTGGCTTTCTTCAAAGGATGAAGAAGTGTAAGAAAGTCCCATCTCTGTGTTTCACATTATTGTGCCGATCAGGAATGATGTGGTTTGGACTGCTGAAACACACCAGGTTCTAACCTCTACAACACAGATCTAGAAGCTGTTGGAGCACAGACAGGAAAGCAGTGATTTGCACTTCCAGAGTGAGAAAGAAACCAGAAGCTGCCTTTGACACTCATACACATACAGCATGTTAGTGAGTGCAAGTGGAACAGTGTCCTTAGAGGAAGAGCCATCAGCTCACCATCATCTTTGCACTCAGTTTTTCATGTTTTCTCTTGAATGATTTTCTGACGCAAGAAGTCCAAAAAGATAAACTAATTCTAATGCATTTGGTTTTTTACAACATTTAGGTACATGAGGGACCAAATGGTAGGACAGGTGAACAACCCACATGCCCTTGGAACAAATAGCATCAGCTAGGGAACTTTGCCATCCCTTCAGCAGCAATTTCTCTTTCTTCCATCTTCCTCTCTCCCAGTCCTATATGGTGGGTCCCAGGAAAATTACTGGCAGAGATAGGAGAAAAAAATCCAGAGGACCAGTGTTACCAGTGTTTTCAAACCCTGTGCACTCTTCCACGTCTTCCAGGTAACACAAAGCAACTAACATCAGCCTGCTTCAGGGCTGGCCTGGGTCACACCATGGCTGCTTCCAACCCCAACTCAGCCAGGACCAGCCTGCATAGACTCCCTATCCTCCCCCCCTTCCTAAAAAGGATCCTCATCATCCCCCTGAGCCCAGCCTAGCCAACATCTACAAAGCACTGAGACAAGAGAGCAGCACAGGGCAGTGCGAGCGATTCAGCCAGCCCAAGGCAGAAGGCTGAGACATTTCACACCACTGCTGCCAATGTCTCCACTGCCGGCAGGAACACTGCAGGGCCACGACAGGAAATTGGGTCTTAATCACCATCTCACTTTTCATTCCCCACTTCAGTTCTGCTATTTTAGCAGCTGCTGAGAGCTGGCTCTGTACTTTCAGATGAGCAGCCGTTGGGGCACAGGGTTTAGCTTGAGCATTTTCAGGCTGCAACTCCAAATGCAAAGAGAAAAATGAAGCTGGGGGAGGCTCGGGGTAGCGATCTGGCAGCAATCAAAGCTTTAAGACACAACCAAACAAGCACCAGTCTCTTGCGCAGGCTGACACTGCCTGTGACAGACAGCCAGGCTGGTGAGGCCATATGGGCAGGACACTGGCACTGTGCAGACCTACTGACTGGGCTTGCTGCCCACTTAGGACAGCTGTGAGACATGGTCCAGTGCAGATGTGTCCCCAGGTGCTTCCCCTCCTCCTTGTTCATGGTACAACTAAAGATCTGCTGCAGTAGCAGGGCTGGCTTTAGAAGCTCCCTGCTCAAGCTCTGCAGCAGCCAGGGAGAATCCCCCTTGCAAGGGGGAAATCTGCTGCCACCGTAACCAGTGCAGATGGCAGAGCCAGCCACAAACACCTGCACCAGGGATCATCTAAAAGGGAGAGGGTGCTGGGACCTGGAAAGAGACACGGCCAGAGCTCACTGGCACAACCATCCACGTGCACCAGCACAAGAATGCTCACTAAGTGCCCATCAGCCCATGCTCCCCATGCTCTTTGGACCTCCAGAAGGCAAGTGTTGAAATTATTAAATCCTTGAGCCAAGACAGAAAGTAATCTTTGCCACAAAACTAATTAAATCTTTGGGAAAAAGGGAAAAAGGACAGTATTTACTGTCTCCATACTACCTCAAACAACATTATTCCTGAAAAGGTCTCACCCTGTTCTTGTACCATGCCCTGAAGTCCTATCTTTGCCTCCCCATCACATCCATGGGTCACAGCTGCATAGACTGGGGGTGGGTGCATAGACTGTGGGTGACTCAGCCACTGCCAAATTGCAAATGACCTACATAGAGTTCTCCCTTCTCCAAGATGGCCTTGAGATGACCACCATCTTCTTCAGAAATGGATGTAAAGTCAGTCTTGCTGCAAGAACGGGTCACTAAATTTGCTTTAACACCCCCCTGCCCCCCAGACAGCCCACCACAGCCTGGGGCACGAGCATTGCTAGAGCAGGTGTAGGATTCATCTCACCCACCCTAGAGCCACCTGAAGTATCGCATCGAGTCGAAGTGAGCTGGCTGGGGCACGCCACATGTCATCAAAGAAAGGTGTTTGCAGCGTTGGCATCTGCATCCAAACAAGTCGGCACGGGGTGTTTTTGCAGGCGGTGAAGAATCTGCCACACAACCAAGGAAGACAAAGGTGCAATTCATCCCATCCATCAGACTGATCACACCTTAAACCCTATGGACAATGTTGACTAGATCTCCCCTGGCTGCAGCATAAACCAAAAGCTGCACTGCTGACCTACAAGGGGAGGGTGCCATGAGATGGCTCCCACCTTGCCAACCAGTCCAGTGTAAAAAAGCAGACACTTCCAGAGGGCAAAACTGCTCTCAAAGCCTAACTTCAGCACCTGACATGTCACTGCCTCCACCTCAGTGCACTTCCAGCCTTCAGTCCTCCAGTAAGGGGAAGCAGAATAGATTTGCCACATTTCAGCTTCCCACCTGGTGCTCCAGTTCTCCCAGTAAGCAAAGATGGGTTTGTGCTCATACAGAGCAAGGGATAAGGTGCAGATGCACACGTAGCCGGTCCTTAGCCCTGCCTCTGTGGGTAGCAGCTTTTGGCAACCACGCAGGTTGGGAACTAGGAGAAGCAACATCTCAAACAGCTCCACAGGGATCCATTTCACATGAGGATGGTTATCAGAGCGTGCAGATGAGTAGTACCTTCAGCACAGCTGTATTAACACATCTCAGTAAAACTCCCTGAGACTCCAAGACAGAAAATGCCACATGGGCAGCTGATTTCCACCTAATAGCACATTTTCCTCTAGCAGAAGTTATAGACTGCAAGTGCTTCATGAGCCATTTGCACGAACATTTGTAGGCACTACTGAGGAACTCAGGAACTTAATTATCTCTTTTAAAATGACCTATGTGATTTAAAAACCTATTTGGACTTCAGGTGCCCTGGGATCTGTAATCCCTGATCTACTTGCTCAGCTGGCACAATCTTGAAGTTACCATACAGGCCACTCACATTGCTCTAAATTGTTCTACCTACCCACTAAACCCACAAATATGCCCCCAAATCCACCATCCCAAACTGACAGAGAGAAGCAAAACCCCAACAACCACTTCCCTATCCTTGTCTTCTACCTGCCTGAGCTTCCCAAATGATGGCAAGAGTACAAATCCCCTCTACTGGGGTCAGCAAACTTTCAGCATGAACCCATGCCCAAGCATCTTTAGACATAAAATATATATATATATTTAGGGAAGTTATTATGCTTCTCGGAAACTTTGTGCAACACTATTACCAAGGCTCAGCTGCAGTTTTTAGAGCCTAGTGGCAATTCACAGCTTGAACCAAAAGACACACCAGGCGCAAACCCTCTTACTAATAATGGCCTGCAGGGCTGGAAAGCCCCTGTGCCTCTCTCAGCCCCAGGCTGCAGTGAGGTGACATGCCTGGGTGCTCGATTTGAATATGTATAGCTGAGACCACCCACGGGGAAGCACAGATCCTGCCTCTGAGCTGCCATCCTGACACCAGTGATGCAAGGTGACTGGGGCAGGGCCTAGCGTTCTCATTTCTCTACCCCAAAAATATTTCCACCAAGTGATGGTTAAGAGCACGTCAAGAGTTTTGGGGTTTTTTTAGGCACGTCAATGCAGGAGGATATGCCCAAAGTGGAAGAACACACTGGTAAAATTCCTGATGCCCTGACCCTTGCAGTCACTGGCTGATGCTACATGATCCCCAAAAACCAAACTCCCATCGTTTCTACCAAGAGCAACACCAGATTATCACTCAGAAAAATTTAGTCCTGAGATCATTTCACAGCATGTGAGTATCTGATGCAGAGCCTAAAGGGAGGAGGCCTTAAAGGCATTTTCTACTCTATGAGGCAGGGACCTAACTGAGACTATCTTACAAGACATCATGCAGGGGTTTCTGCTGGAGCCAGATACCGTATGTGTTTCTTATTTTACACATGAGCAGGACACAGTTCTTTACTCCAAAGTAGCACAACAGCCAGAAGAACAGAAGCTCTAATGAATGCAGCAAAGTATCAAAATCACAGAACCACAGAATGGTTTGGGTTGTAAAGGACCTTCAAGGATCATCTAGTCCAATGCCCCTCTGCCATGGGCAGGGACACCTCTCACTAGATCAGGCTGCTTAGAGCTCTGTCCAGCCTAACCCTGAACACTTCCAGGGATGGGACATGCAAAATTTCTCTGGGTAACCTGCTCTAGTGTCACCCCATCCTCACAGTAAATGCAGAGACCCAAATCATGCCACTGGGACACAGCACAGATCCTCAGGCCAGATTTTTCTTCCTGGGCTCTGGTTCATGTTTGCTGAGAGCTCAGGTGCAGCACCTGAACCACCTCCACTGCCCCACTGGAAGGTCCTGCCCCAGGGTGCTGCTGGTGAAAGGGACACACTGCTCAAGCCACAGCTGCTCAGCCATGGCCCAGCACCTTCACGGAAAGCAAATACTCTCGGCAGTTTAAGCCATGGCGTGAACCACAGGTGATGCCCAAGAGTGTGGTTCAGGCCCCAGCCACCCCCAGTGACATCCCCAGTGACACCACCCACACACAGGTACATCAGACAGAGCCACACACGCTGCCATCGCTGGCATGGCCCTCACTGCAATGATCCCTGGCAAAATTTCTCCTTTTAACTCCAAATTTCCCTCATTACTGTACGGCCCTTTGCACCCGTCCAAGCTAAAGCCACCTCAGACCCCTGCCACCCCATGCGTGTTAACACCTCTCCAGCAGCTCCTGCCATCTTGCAAATACCCCCCACCTTCACAGCTCAGCTCCTTTTGCATCCCCCCAAGGGCAGGTTCCTTTCTCTTGCTCATCACTTCTTAAATCTCATCATCTATTGCTCACACAGCCTTGAGGCCAGTGGTTTTGGAAGCAGAGGAAGGTTCAGACACATGCTCCCAGGTACCCTGTAAATTTGTCCCTGAATGTAGTGATTCCAGGGCCTCTCATAGAGCTGAGCATATTGGGTACAACTCTCACTTGCCATTGAGTCAACTTTTTTTTTTTTTTTTGCCCTTTACTGCAGCCAGTATTTTGCCCTTAATGACTCACAAGTAACATGCTGCAACAGCAGTTGCCTTACCTGTTTCTGCACCTTCTGGTCTGTTCTGCTGAAGAAGGGGTATAATGGCTCTGAAAAAAACCAAACCAAACAAAAAACCCCAAAGAATCGAGGAAAGCCACTAATGGCATCTACTAAAAAGATAAATATTGCATATCCTGGAGAACAGCTATAAAGCTGCAGCCTTTCAGCACTAGCTTTCATTTCAAGGTGACATGAGCTGCCCCATACCCTGTACCCCACTGAGGGAAGCAAAACCTCCCCTGTGAAACCTTCAGATGGACAAACCAAGGAGAAAAGGTGCCAGAGACCTAAAGCACGTTCATGGAAAAGCATGGATAATGAAATTAAGGTTCCTGGCTCTTGGCATCACACGACAGCTGTTATAAAACAGGATATCCATCTCAGCAGCACAGCTATCAATACTCCAGCATGAGTCATCTGCAATACTTATCTAATGGTGAGTAAGCTGCTCCTGTCGGTCATACTTTCCAGATAAATCTGTCAAGAAAACAAGGAAGAAAACAGAAAATGTTATCAAAGAAATAAAAGGTGATGGTATCAGGTCAGCAAGACAGCACCCAGAGTGGCAGAGGGACAGGTGGTTTGGGGGTCATTGGATGAAACATGCACATCAGAAGCTGCAAGACAAATATTAGGGTCCATATGGAGTATGAGTGAAGTACCACTAAATCAACCATAATATGACCCTTCCTGCTTGTGGACGCTTCAGCCAACACCTACTGCAGAGGCTGTACATGACACAGCTTTTGGGACTGGGACTCAAATGCACAGATGTGTCAGTCTGGGGGTTTGTGCTCGTCACTTCCTTGCTTGGCAGTGAGTGTTTGTCCAAGTAAGGACACAGGGCTCAGGAAGAGTTGCTTGGGGTCTTTAACATCCCAAAGAGCCATGAAACCCCAAACCAGCAACACAACTGGGTGCAAAACAATCCTGAACATGAGGGATGCTTCCTCACCTCCCCCCGTTTTGACTAAAGCACAACAACTAAGTTGCAAATAATTCAGTGGAGAAAATAATGACAGGAATGATAAAGACACCTTCTTTCAAGTCTGTTTGATGAAAGCAACCCTGAATGACTGCACAGGCTCATTTGCACCCAGCCATATGTGACCTTTGTGTTTGCTACCTTCCTGTGCCTTGGTGGACTCTGGTGAGCCACAGGAGCTGAGGCCAAGCCTTAGAGAACTTTCTCACAGAGAAATCGCTGCTGGGGAGGTGGAGGAAATACCCCAAGGGTCTCCCAAGAGGGCTGAGTCATTGCACGGGTGTCTCAGAGAGATTTCAGAGGGGAGCTGGGGAGCGGGGGCTGTGAGGGGAGAAAACTCCAAACACCTCCCCAGCTTCACATGCCAGAAAGTGAGAGAAAACCCCATGTATGAATCACCCTGTCATGATACCTCAGAGCCACCAAAGTGTTTTACACAGGCTGCCATGCAGGCTCCTGCTAGCACAGAGGAGCCCATTTGCTGTACTTGCAGCCCAGCTGTGAGGCTTTGTGGGTAAGGGGATTCCAGGGTGGGCACAATGCTTCTGTCAGCTTGCCTGCAAGTGGGGAGAGGCACGAGGGCATGGCTGTGGGGACCAACACAGATCCATCAAACCCCAAGACCTCCACACCCAAGTGTGAAGCCTGAGATGGCCACCTCCATCTCCTCCTACCTGGAAGGGACTGGAAAATAAGAGCTCTCATCATGGCTAACATTTCATAGACTCACAGAATGGTTTGGGTCGGAAGTTGACCTTTAAAGATCATCTTGTCCAAATCAACTGCCATGGACAGGGACAGTTTCCAGGCACAGTAGACCAGGTTGCTCAAAGCCCCATCCAACCTGGTCTTGAACACTTCCAGGCATGGGGCATCTACAACTTCTGTGGGCAAACTGCTCCAGCATCTCACCACCCTCATCATAAAAAATTTCTTCCTCATGTCCGAACTAAACCTAGCCTTTCAGTTTAAAATCATTCCCCCTTGTCCTATCACTCCTTGTTCTTGTCAAAAGTCCCTCTTCAGACCTCTTGTAGGTGTTCTAAGGTCTCCCCAGAGCCTTCTCTTCCCTGGGCTGAACAACCCCAGCTCTGTCAGCCTTTCCTCACAGGTGGGATGCTCCAGCCCTCTGATCATCTCCGTGGCCTCCTCCGGACCTGCTAAAACAGGCCCATGTTCCTCCTGTACTGGGGACCCACTGCTGGGCCAATTTCACACTGCATCCCCAGCACTGCTCAGGGTGACCTCTGTTTTCCCTACCTGCCCTGGGGACAAAGGCTTTTGTCAGACAAGTGCAGGAACTGACATAATCAAGAACAAGCTTGACTGTGTTTTTCCTCTGGGTTAAATTTTGTTCAAGTCAGTGTTGCAGTGCTGCAGGATGAGGTGTACCCAGGTACCACCAGCAGGGATGGGATGGCAATCAGTTTGAGAGAGCAAAGGCAGAGAGACCAGCCCCTCTGGAATGGGCACACTCACACTGGATGAAAAGGGCCACATAACCACACCCTCACACAGTCATTCTCAGCACTTAACTGTATCGACCTTGAAATAAAAATGATTTCTTCATTGGAGCACAGGCTCTGAGGCTCTGTATGGGGGCAGCCCTTTAGAAATAAAACCAGGCCAACTTATTCAGTCCTGAAACCTCAAGCTTATTTTCATTATATACATTTTTCTTCCCTTTTTTTTTTTTTTTTTTTTTCCTTTTAAAGGATTGAGAAGGGTCTCCCTGGAGCATGAACTCCATATGCATCCACCTCAGGCAAACACATGATCCTGCCCAGAAACAAACCAAACACCTGAATCCAAACACTCTTATTAAAAAGCTTCCCCAAAAATTAGAAACCTTCTTTTTATGTTCAGCCTAATTACCATCATGACAGGTGAGATCCATTTGCTCCTGAAGCACCAGCATCCTTCTGCCTCAGCAGGTCATTTCCTCCCTGATACACCTGTACTGGGCTGAACAAGCAACCTGCTGCTCCAGGCTTTTCCATCCCAGGTCTTCCTGTCCACCTCTTCCCATTTGAATTTATCTGAAGAACATGAGAACTGGACCCAGTCAGCACTCCTGGAAGGGCAACTTGCCCTCTGTGAAACCCCCCTGTTTTTCTAGATTCTCCTCTGAGACCTTCCTAGTAGAGCCTTTAATTTTGGGTTTGGGGCTTGGTTTGGTTTTTTTTGTTTCAGTTATGCTCTATGATTAAAACTGCCTTTAAAACATCTAAACATGCATTTCATACAAAATTAGCATACAGGGAAGAGGGGGAAAAACTGTCATATCTTATTGCCAAGATGCAAATAAAGCACTGAGTAGGAACTGAACTGGCCACAGATGTAATCTAGCCCTGTCACTGCTCTGCAGCACGTGTGATACAATATTAGACACAAATTAGGAGATTCCTGCAAATGAAAAGACCATTTTGCCAGCTCCATTTCTGGTCTATTTGGTCTACTATAGCATTTAGCCTAGCCAGTTTTGCAGGAATAAAAAGAACAAAATCAATAATAACTTATGTAGCAACCTATCACAGTTCTGCACATTTCTATCGGCAAATAAACGTAGCTGTATTACAAGGATTGCCCATCTGTATTACGATACAAAGGCAAACAAATGTGCACTGCCAGCTTCAGACCAAGGCTCTGGAATTTACAGAAGCAAGGAAAAATCAACAGGGGCTTTGCCTGAATAAAGACCGCTGGTTTAAGCATACATGGCTTGTGCCAGTGTTCAGTGAACCAGCTTGGCTTGCATGCGTGTGTGCACGGTTAAAGATAACTATCTCGATATATTTATATCAAAGAGGCAGAGCAAAAAAAGACCTCGCATGCAAAACATGGTGATGTTCACACAGATCTTGCAGATCTGGAGGCAATGAGCAGCGCTCTCACAAGAGGTCACAGCTCTCGAGTTAATAACCCTCTGACGTGGGCATTTTCTGAAAGGGGAATTTTCCTCATTTGGCTGCCCCTACAACTGCTGTTGTACACAAAGTTGGTGTAAAAGTCACACAGCAAGCATGCAGTGAGGTGATGCAGCACCACAGTCATCCAGCTGCTCGTTTTCTGCATGCTGGAGAACACTTTTGGGTTCCTTATTTTGAGCTTGGAAGTATGAAGATTTGACTCTTAAAAGAAAATGTGTGAAAACAGTCTGTTCCTCCTAACTACTAAAGTGTCTGTTTGCTTAGGTGGCACCTTTGTGCTGGTACTGGTGAAGCAGTTGTGTTTTTAATGGAGCAAAATTGCAGTCACTGGTGGAATTCAAGAGAACTGCAGCTCAGCATCACCTCCTCTGCAGTCATCTGCTGGATCTGCATCTGGTTTGGTCACTCAGCTTCAAGCAGCTGCTCCAAGTGCGCCTCCCAGTCCCTACAGTAACTACTAATTCTCTTGGGGTGTAAATATAGCCGTCATCTAAGATGTTTGCAGCCATTAATTAAATTTCCAGCTCTAGGTACTGCGAGATGCTATCGCTCTTCGAAAGCAGCAGCCTTGACTCAGCACACACTGGAGAGAGGGAGAGACCGTGCTTCTTCACTTTCTTGAAAGGTCAGCGAGGGAACGCCCCGGAAACCCTGAGTAGTAACACCTCGTCCTTAACCCAAGTACAGGAGCTGTATTTAGGCAGCTGACTGATCACAAGAGCTACAAGGACACGTGTCTGCTCAGCAGCAACCAACTGGAAATGCGGATGCCTTTTATTAGCCGCCCTTGTATTTAGCTTGGCTCGGAAAAGCGTGCTGCTCCACTGGTGGGTCCTGCAGCGTATGGAAGAGCAGTTATTAGTGAAGCTAATTACAAACAACGTGGCTACTCAGAGGGCTAAAAATAGCGTGGTGTATTAATAGACGGAGTGAAAACTGGGACACGGAAGATGACGATTCTGATCTTGAGCACAGCAGCATCCTACACGATCTCGGGTAATTCTCTTCATCTGTGTGTTTTGTTTTCACAGTTTACAAAGCAGGCAGGAAAACCTCTTCTCAGAAAGGCTGAGAGGCTGAATTCCTCAGCATCCAGGAGCACTGAGAGGTCCTCTCTTGTATCTCCACACAAGTGGAAAACATTCCTGTGTCAGCCGAACTGGCTCCGTGACAATAATTTCACGCCATTTATGTGGCAACTCAGGTGACAGTTCCCAGAAAGCTGTAACATTTACCTTAAATACCTGAGTTCACTAGTCACTGATCAAAGGAATGCAGCCTTTGGAAAAGGTTTCCAGCTGACCTGGAGCTCCTGGAGCAGAGCGGCAAGTGAAACCCTTGGTGCCTGCCACCAATCTGCAGACAGGAAGACCATTGCAAAGGGGGAAGTGTCTGACTCATTCTGTGCAAACTTTAGCCAATTTAAAAATCTTATGATCTGCATCCAGCTAATGACCACAGATACACAGACTTGTAATGACATCATAAACCCCTCTGCCTCCCCACCAGACAAGCATGGTCTCAGCCCAGCACCTGAGAGCATACACACGAGAAATCAAGCTCTTCCCCCAGTCTGCAGCCTCTCAGTCAATCTAATAACAAAACAAACAAGCCCCTGACTACCCTTCCAGGCTGGACAAATACCACTGCTATGCTGGAGAACATCTCCTGAACAGCAGGAGACCACACCAGCCACCAGAAGGAAAGGACATGAGGAGCCACAGCTTGTGTCCCAAATCCCATATGTCCCAGAGAAGCTCCAGCGCCAAACCTGGCCAGTCTTTCAGGCACCACGTGGGCTGCCATCTCCCAAACTTCCAGGCTTCCTTTGAAACTCCACAGTGCTGCTGGCTACGTGCAGGGTAGCTAGATGTGTGCAGCCCCTGGTCCATCCATGCAAAGCTGCATTTGCATGGATCAGTGCACTGTTCCAGGATGCCAAATACTCCCTCTACATCTATGCCTCTGATACAGCTGTTTCTGTGACGAATAAAAACAAAAGGTCTTTAATACTGATGCAACTGCTGCGTTATAGGAGATCTGCGTGACTCCTAATAACTATAATGCAACATACCTTAGTGAGTAAGAAAAGGGAGTGGAAAATTAATGTGCCCAGCATTTGCAGAGGGATTCATCTATTTATTTAAAACAGAGGGCATGCCTCTGAAATGAGACAATGCAATCCCACGGTCAGTGACAGTCCTACCTTTGCACTGATGTAGAAGAGGTAAGACTCTGCCCTTGAGTGTTTTGTTACCTCCTGCTCAAGAGTTCAAGATGATTAAAAAAAAAAACAAACCCTGCAAGAAAACATAAAAGCCACAAACCATACCAGTTTCAATACAAACAAACAGGAATGTTTTCTTTAGCCTTTTCTACCATGGCAGGAGTGAGATAAGTGGACCCTTCATATGAGTGTTGTGAAAACAGCTGCAGGAAGTTAACAAAAATTGAAATATATGTCAGATGCAACTGTCAGCTACTGTCAGCTCAGGCTGCAACTGTTCCCACATTAAATCTCCAAGACAAGCAAACAAAAACATCTAACAGGGCTTCCAAAAATCAGCATCTCTCAGCTGCACAATCAGCTGCCTAACCAGGAGGGGTGGTGGTACCCCTTAAGGGGAGGTTGAGTCCCAGAGGCAGAGTGCCAAGCAGGAAGAGGAAGGATGGAGAGGGGAAGGAAGAGACACAGGAAGGAGGAGCAGTCTCCTTCCTCCTCCATGTTTCCCTTCCTCCTCTATCTCATGGTACCAAATTTCTCAAGGCTTCTGCCACCTGTTATGTTTTCTAGTGGACATAAATTCCTTTACCACCCTCAGGAACAGAAGCTCAGTGAAACCTAAAGATGCTTCAAGAGCCAAGCGTGGTCCAAGGCAGCCCAAGTTCCCCGCCGAGTTTCAGCAGCCCCAGGAGAAGACCTAGCCCAAGGCTGAGGTGCTGGAACTTCAGCAGGACTTCAAGCTCCAGCTTTGCCCTCCTTGTAACCTGCTGTAACCCTCCTTGAGCTTGGGTGAGGTGTTTTATCTCCCACAGAACTCCACAGCAGAAGGAGGGATGACCCACTCTTCTGAACTCTGCTCCTCACAGGAACTCAGCTGTAGGGCTGCTGCAGCCCAGGACCTGGGCAGACACAGGAGGACTGCCCAGCACTGCAGGTCTGTGCTGCTGATGGGTGCTCAGGGGTGGAACTCCACAAACCACCAATGGGAACACGAAAAGAAAGTGGCACCAAGTTATGACCGTGGGGAAAAAAGAACGGACAGGTCTGGTGCATCCTTCTTCTTTTTCAAGCTTGCTTCTTTTTTTTCTAACTTATCACTTAATATTTTTAGAAATATCTCTTTACATCAGGATAAAGCAATTTGTGGAGATGAAGATGCTCTCTAAAGCCAATATCCACTCCACCTGTGACAGACCAAAGGACTTTTATCTACTTAAAAGTAGAATAAGATGTTTCAAGCTGAAAAAAATGTATAAACTGTCAAAAAAAGAGATTTTCTTTTTTCTTTTTTTTAAATAATCACCTAAATCATAAGCAAAGTGAAATTAAATTAGGAAAAGGGAAACTTCAGCCGGACATTGGGAAGTATTTAACAACTTCATGCATCTTCCTGTTGGGAAAAGCTTCCCATGAGGAGGTCAGCGGCAGGGGAGTGAAGTCACCACCGGCTTGTGAGGCCAGGGCTGCGCTGCCTAATCCGGCACTGGCAGCGTCCTGAGCGACGGATGAGGGGTCCTTCCCGGCTCCCCCCGCAGGACAGAGCCCGGCTGACTTCATCGGAAGTGAATCGCCCCTTTCCCTGCTCCCCCTCTGGCCCCCCATTCATGTTGGGAAGGAGCCTGGCAAACCCTGGGGGGATTACAAGGCAGGGGAAGCAGGAGGTTAAAACGCTCTGAGGCCCCTTTCAGTCTAAAAGACAAAGTAATCGCGAAGCTAAAACAGATGCTTTGCTGAAAATAAAGAGTGGTTTACACAATTCTCAAAGAGAAGCCAAAAAATGAAAATACTGTACAGTCCCAGGAAACTGAGAGCATCCTGTCCTTATAAATAGCTACAATACTTGCATCTACAATAACATGATTGCAGTATTTTGAAATGATGCAAAAAAATTATGCATGTTGTTTGAAGGATAAATTTGAGACGGTACAAAAAGGAGACCATGCCACTGAATATAAAGTAATAAAAGCCCTAAGTTTAAAAATATATATATTTACAATTTACTTCCATGAGTGACACGAGGAGGACTGACAAGACCAGCCACCCAGGCACAGGGACAAGCAGTTACCCATTTAAATGCACTCTCCACAAACAGAGCAAGAGATGCCATGACAAAGCCATGGAGAGATTAAGTCAGCAAATGCCACTTTTAAAATGTAATTATTGTTGACTCCTGGCCCATTTGGTAGGATGACCTGTTTCCCTGGAGAATCAGAGAGGAGTGATATTCTGAGAGAATATTTCTGTAGGTTCACTGACGTTTGTCCAGGGCCTTTTATGATGCTTTGATCCAGCTCACCTGTGTAGGTGAAGAGATGCTATACTCAGGCTCTGGGCTCAGCCATTCCTCCACCTTTCTGCTGAACCTGTCACCTCTGAGTTGCAGCAGTTTCTTGGCACAAGCATGTCTCTGCTGCTGAATGGACTGAAAATGTCACGTTTCTTCCCTCTCAATTAATGCAAATGGATCAACTGAAATAGATCACAGCTTGCAGGATTTCAAGAGTCAAAAAATGGTTTGGGAAGTAAGGGACCTTCAAAGATCATCTAGTTCCAATCCCCCTTGCCATGGGTCAGGACACCTTCCACAAGACCAGGCTGCTCAAAGCCCCATTCAGCCTAGCCTTGAACACTTCCAGGCATGGGGCATCAACAACTTCTCTGGGCAACCTGTGCAAGTGCCTTACCATCCTCACAGTAAAAGGTTTCTTCCTTATGTCCAACCTAAACCTGCCATCTTTTGGTCTGAAGCCATTTCCCCTTCTTTTATCACTCCATGCCCTTGTAAAAAGTCCCTCTCCAGCTTTCTTGTAGCCCCCTTTAGGTTCTGGAAGGTGCTCTAAGGTCTCCCTGGAGTCTTCTCCAGGCTGAACAACCCAAACTCCCTCTGTTTTACCTCACAGAGAGGTGCTCCACCAGGACACCAGAGCAGATAAAAGCAGCTCTCCTGGAAGTGAGCCCATCCCTGGAGTTTGGGCTCTATTTATTTACCTATTTATTTATTTGATCAACACCTCTGGCTGCTGCTTCAGGATGGATAAAGGACTCTGATTCGTCTTCCCTCAATCTCTGGAGCTGCCGAGTCTGCCAAGTGAGGGAGCAACACAACCAACAAGATTTGACTCTACTTCATGTTGTTTTCCAGAGAGTTTGAAACACCTGTGCAACTGTCCTGGGACCGGCCAGTGAAACTGTGCTGCAGTTGCTCTGCAGCTATTCACATCAGACCCTGCCTCGTGGGTTTGACATTCACTGGCTACTTAAGATAGGCTGAATTCAAAGGTCTTGAACTTGGGCAATTCCAGTTTTCTCTCAAGCCAGTGCCAGTGCAGCTTTTCACAGACTTCCATTCTGTGTCAACAGGTGATTTTTCATCCCCAGGTTCAAGCCAGACTAGTACAAAAGGGACAAGCCCTTTGTTTAGTTCTTATGTGACCACAATACCCACAGCTCAATTATAGCCAAAAACTACTACCTGGCAAAAAGAGATGCTGACTTTTAATATATAGAATGGTGGCAAAGAGCAGAGAAGAGGGGAAAAAACAGAAGAGAATAAAAAGGGAGGAGGAATGAAAAAAAAAGACCAGAGAAAGGAAAATAAGGAGGGGGCCGGGGAGGAGACCTGGAAAAAGGGATGCAAAGAACAAAATGACTGTGTGGGGTGACTCTAGTAGGGTTCAGGCACTAATCCAGCACTTGTTCACCTGGCATACTGCCCATGGAGAACAGGCACCGCATTAGGTACCAGGTCTCCTGCACACTGCTGGCCTCAGGCTTTAATCTTCCTCCTGCACAGACGGCCCCATGATCACGTTTCGAGCCTTATAAATTATTTACATCAGATATGAGGAAGCAGAGACATTAGAGATGGAAAAGATGCACCAGCCCATCCCCTGGGGAAGAGAGCTGGATCCTACCCTGTATCATATGAGCAAAGCAGCGATGCTCTGTCTCTCCTTGGGAAGGTGTTTTGCTGCTCCATGCCCTCATCAGGCTGAATTTCTTCAGGAAGTCTTTGCATAAATTGCATTTATTTTGACCTCTAATCCCTTCCTTCTGGCATTACCACCTGCCTGCATCCTCTGCAGCCCTCTGGAGTTGCACAGCATCACTAAGACACTTCCTTCTTGAAAGTTTTCCAAGACATGAAACATTCTGCAAAGCCCAGTTAAAGATACCTCAAAGAATAACCCAGCAATCGAGTACTTAAAAAAATGAAAATAAAAATCAAACTAATTTTGAAAATGGAGGACTTTCAGATAGAACTTTGCTCTTCCTGCCTTCACTCCCAGAGTGGGAGGGCAGATAGGGATGTGCTAGCTAGGGATGTGGTCAGCAGGAAAATACTTCCTGAGCTATGGACCAACTGCTTTGTAAAGTTACTCCTGCAGCACCAAAGTAAATAAAGGGCTCCAGAGCAGCTTCATCCTTCCTCCCATGATGCTCAGCCAGTTAGAGTTTGTGGGCTGGGGCAGCACCCATCCTCCTGAATGCTTGGCAAAGTCCAAAACACAAAGCACAAAAGAAAGCACAAAATAATTCAGTCCCCATCCCCGGCACCACATTTTAAGAGCTAACTCCCTCCTGACAACTGAGATAGAGTACATAAAGGAGCGTGTCATGCTTTGAACTCCACAGCAATTCACCTCCTTGCCAGGATTTACACATGCTTTCTGTTGGCTCCAAGAGTTGCCTACACTTCCTTCACATACAGAGCTTCATGCAGATGAAAGACTCCTGCTGGGAGTCATCAAGATTTACTGCAGTTTTGGTTCAGATCAGGAAAGCACTTACACGTGCTCTTAAATACTGCCGAAGTCAAGGGCACCCGGCTGCACGCTCCCATACTCCAAAGCAATCAGGAGGAACCCCCTTTTCTTTATTGGAATAAAAAGCCATGGAGAATCTTAATTAAAGCTAGATGGAAATTACCTAAATGAGCTGCTTGTTACAGTAACAAATCAGATGGGAAGATAATCAAGTACAAGACATGAGGACAGAAACTGAATGGGGAAAAGCTGGCACTGAGGTTTTGCTTGAGCAAGCAAAGGGTGCAGGACACAGGGCTTGCCCACAGCACCTGTGAAAACAGGCTCTGTGTTTTCAAGACACCAAAGCCAGAAAGGAAAGGTTTCCAGGTACTTTTACTGAAGATTCCCCTTCTAGAAGACATATTCTGGCTTGCTCAAAATGGTAGGGACCAAGCCAGTCTGCTTTTCCCCCATGTGTAACGCATTTCTGCTGTTTTATCCTGCTCTGCTTGCACAAGCCTATGCTGGTACTGGGAAGCCCTGAGCACAGAGCACAAGTTTTGGAGGCTCTTCTACACTCCACAACTCATATCTGGATGGCAGCATCTATGGTGAACAGATTTATGGATATGAGTATTTGGGAATATTTGGTAGTTCAGCCTGTTCAGTCCCCATTCCTGTACTCCCAGAGCTACACGTGGGACGTCTGCCAGTCACCATCAACTGCAGCCCCAACAAGGGGGCTGTGGCTGCTCCAGAGGCCTCTGCCACTACATCACCCATGGCCGCACCCAAGCAGGACCAAAACTGGGCACTGACAACGTTCCAGCCATGTGTTAGAGCCACTTTAATCTTCCTATTATGAGTGTGTCAGCCTAACCCAGATAGATAATGGTTTCTAGCAAGAGCGCTGCGGGTTCCAGGTTGACTGTGCCTTAGTAGCTTCTAGAAAAAAACTTACGTCAGCTGACAAATAAAATGACAGGTTTTGTTTTTTTTTTCCAACTGCAAACTCAGTCTAGGAACTGAAAGCAAAGATGTGAGCTCTCCTCGTCACCTCAAGCACTGCCACCCAGGACATAATCTTGACAAGCTTGCAGTGTGCATAGAATTGGGTATGCTGCGTGTGTGGGGTACATGCCACAATGCCATGGGTGCACGGGCTGCATGTCGTGGGAGTGCAGGACACTTAGTAAGAGTGTGTAGGGTGCATATTGTGCACATACAGGGTACACCACGGGCATCTGGGGTGCACTCTGTGGGTATGTGAGGTGCACACTGTGAGTACACTGCTGGAGCCCAGCTCACCGAAGTTATCTGCAACAATTCAGAAGTCACAGACAGACACAATGCCTGAGACAATGGATGGAAAGAGCATGCAGTTGGCAGTTGGAGGGAAACCCCTCTCCTCTTTCTTTTAACAAATCAAACATGATACTGCAATTGCATTAAAAGCAGGCACCAAGTGGGACAGTCCAGGCTGACAACTGGGAGTTACCAGCTGGTAACCTCAGATGGTCACTAGCCCCAAACACAGCACTTCCCCATAACCTCCCCAATCCTGCGCTGAGGCAACCACCCATTCCCACAGGACAGGAGAGCACTGCATCCAAGGCAAACAAGCGATAAACAGCCACCTCAGCAGGAGCCAGGTAATGGAGAAAAGCATGACTGTGGTGCGATGGCATGTGGACACTGCTGGGGAGCGAAGCCCAAGGGCCAGCTGGTCATCCACTGCCCTGGAGACCTCCATCCCAGCATGACCTCAGGGCACTGGTTGCTCAACTGCTGGTGCAGGGCCAGAGGCTGATGGGCAGGCCTGAGGTTGCTCCACTGAGGTCACTGATGAGGTTGGGTTGACTCAGCATGATTCAAGAGGAAAATGGTGAAGAGAAAATGTCTGAAGGAAGGAGGACCCAGCCCACATGTGACAGCAGCTGCAGGTGCATGGGACTCCCGTGCTGCAAGCTGTGATGGGTGCTGGGCTGCACCATCAGAACGCAGGAGGAAGGACATAGAAAAACCTGAAAATCAGGCTGTGGATGCTGTTTCAAGAGGAGGAAGACAGCTGCACATCCCCAGAGGTGCCATCAACAAGAAAGGTGGCACTGTCCTGCTCTCTGACCCCTGCCACCCTACCCTGGAGATGGGGCACCATGGGGATGCTGCACCCATCAGCCCCAGCATTTCCAGCAGGCTGATGAAGATGACGGCTGCTGCAGATGGCAGAGGAGCCTCCCCAAAGAGTCACTCAGAGCTCAGCCTTGGCCCACTGCCACACCACAGAGGACTGTTATCTCTGGGCATCTCGTGGGGCACAGCAGAAAGCAGAGCTGGTGGTTTGGCTCTGAAATGAAGTGGTCTTCTGTGGCCAGCATTGCTCAAAGACGTGCCCCTTCCTTCCCAGAGCATGCCAGGGTTAAGCCAGGAAGGGTGCACATAGTGGGACCTTCAGCCACAATGTCCTCACCGTACTGGGCATAGTTACCACTCCTATATCAACACAAAGAATGGCTTCTGCTGGATACCCGGGACTTGACCTCCTGCTTGCATTACATGGCTGCCACAGACCAGCTTGAAGATACTTGTAATTAAAGGGGAAGTGAAGTACCTTGCCACGGTCACAGATAAACTGAAAAACTCATTTGAGACCACTTAGCAGAAGAAATCAGTGGTGCACATTAAGTCTTTCTCTGTCAAAGACGGTGTTTTACCAGATTTCTTTTGATCTGAGAAAATGACCCTGCCCTTAGTACAACACTACAAGAGAATCGTCCTGTGGAAGATACCCTCCTGAAAGGAAAAAACATTTTTATTCAGAGATGCCTTTCCTAGGAACCTCTTATGGAAAGTTTGACCATGCTTGGGTGGCTGGGTGGGTGGCTAGTCTTGCTTCCTGCCCAGGAGGGCTCCTAGGAACAAACTTGCTTTTGTGGACAGTGCTCAGTTAGGGGAAAGGACAGTTCACCAAGTCCACTGGAGAATCCCTCCACTCTCCATCAAGAGCTTTGCTCAGATGCACTGCAGAAGCTGAACATCCCATGCTGTCAGTTCTGCATTAAGAGGTAAAGAGAAAGCAAAAAGAAGATGCTTGGTGGGAAGAAGCTGTAAGGAGAAGCTTCTCTGTCTCTCTCCTACCTGAAAACACCCCAGACAACCCCCTGACTCATTAGCAGCTACCAGGTAACCTCCAAAGACAGACATGGAAAGAGAGGAAGGAAAACAACCTGTCCTTGAAGAGTTGAGGATGGACAGATGCAAGCTCTAAGTCTGGAGAAAAGCTACTTCCTGGCAGTAGGAGGGGATGGCTTTTCACACCACGGAACTGGAAGCAAAGCCTTTGTGCAGTGGGAGAAGAGGGTCCCTGGATGTGAAGCCTGAAGCTAGCAGCTGTGCCTACAAGGACTTCCAAGCGAAGATGCATTTGCACAGCTCTAAGATGCCCTGTTTTAGTCACATGAACAGTCTCACTTCCCCTCCTCAATCCCACGTCCTCCCAGGCACACAGACAATCCTCAGAGCTTCAATCTGCAACAAAACCTTGACACAAGTGCCTCTGACCTACAGGCACAAATCCATTTATTGCTGGGCTGGGAGGCTGGACAAAGAGGCGTGGTGTCTCAGAGCTGGGTGCCAGGGCCACTCTCTGATTCAGCAAAGCCCTTGATAAGAAATGTCATCCTCCATTCAGTAATTTTAGCCCATGAGATAAGAATCTCTATCAGCCTCAAACATATGGCTGTCTGCAGAGCACACAGCAAAATGAGACGGGTAATTTATTTGCTTGTGCTAAGAGCACTCCCAGACCCAGAAAAGCTGATGCAATGAAATAATAAGTGCCAAATTACACTCTATTCTTCTTTGGAGACCTGGAAGAGGCTCCTGTGATATACAAGGGGTTGTATCTCTCTCCTTTAAGCATCAAACCACCAAGGAGACAACAGTTCTACACGAGTAATTGAAGACTGAGCTGCACAGGATTTTCTAAGGTCTGTTCTTCTTGTTAAATCCTACTTGCTACACAGGAATTCACACCCACAGATATGACTGGTGCTCTGTATGAAGTGCCAGTAGATGCCTTCCAGGGGAAGAAGAGGAGGGGTTAAATGACAGAACTACGACTGAATGAACTCCAATCTCCTGGTCACTAGAGCAGGACCATCAGCCCACCAGGTGCTGTGATGTCCCCCCTGCCGAGTCCAACTTAGCACCTCTGATTTAGGTGACCTTGGCTAATCCATATAAACACGATACCGGGCCAGACACTGCATGGCTTGGGTTGCTCAGAGTAATGAACTCTGTAACCTGAGCACAACAGGAGTATCTGATCCATGGGGACAAACGGACAAAGGACATTCCCAAGAAATGCTTAGCGCATTTAACTACTGGATTCTGAAAGGATCTGCTGAAGAAGGCTGATTCCTAGAGCACTCTTTCTTATACTCTTTCCTCTCTTAGCTTTCACCAAGGGACATATCAAACTAGATGGTCTCGCTCTGCACAGCCACTTCTTCGCCCTTTCATCTTCAACAGTGTGGCTGCTGTTCAATGTGTAGCACACATTTTCTCACCATCACCTTTAAATGGGGGAATTTCACTCTCAAACGGAAGACTAACATCTAAACATCCACTCTGAAACAGAAACTTAGGCTCAACATACAGATACTTTAATTTGGTTCTTCCAGGGAACTGGGCTAGACCCAGACTTTGATTCTCTCTCTGATTCAAATCTGCTTTAGAAATGTAGCAGCTACTCACTTAGTCACAGATAGTTTCCTCACTACTGTGAAATCATTGTTGCATCCTAGACAGTGGTATCTTCGCATCCCCATATCTACCCATGCCACTGGCATTCTCAATGGAAAAATCAGCAGTTAAACCAACAACTGAATATTCACAGAGGTTAAAAACTTCTAATACAAAGTGATGGTCCTTCCAGTTCAGTGCTGAGACACAAGGGTGATGGACAGCCAGGAAATCTCTGATCTAAAGAAAAGGAGGGGATTTTCATCTCAGTGGAGTTTAATTCAGCATTTTTCATCATTGCCAAATTTATTAGGGAATATTGTCATGACAATATAGGTTGCCATGCACACACTGGCATGGCCTTCATGGCAACATCACACATAACAGCCTCAGAGGAAGAGTCTGATGAACCCTTTTCACCCTCACCACCACACAGCCTTCAGATGAACCACAGAGTGCACAAAGTGCAGCAGATGAAAGCCACGTGTCCGTTGTGCCCATGGAGTTGTATTGCTGGAACAGACCAAGCCTGACACCCTTCTGTCATCCTGGCCAGTCTTCTCTTCCAAGGAATGCTTCCAGCACTCCAGAGCCCAGGGTCCAACATGGGAGGAGCCATGCATGAGGAAAAACATTCTCAGCAGGAAAGAAGCTAAAAACTAAATCAAGCTTCAACTTCCTTTTCCACAACGAATGTTTTTCAGTTCTCCAAAGGTAGTAAGCTGAAAACAGGTAATTTTGCTCTATTTCCCGCCTTTCTCCTCTTGTGGTTTTGGACAAAGCAATGTGATAAGCTCATACATTTCAGCTCTCTCTGTATCTCATCAATTTGGAAAATACATCACTGTCATGCTCTGGAGCTGCAAAGATTGCAGTGCAAACAGTGTGAGGAACTTGTCATCCTCATTGCCAACAACAGAGCAGCAAGTTCCTCAGGCATAAAGTAAAGGCACAAGGGTCCTCCAGAAACAACACATTTTGTGTGTGTGTGTGTGCATGTGTGTGAGCAGAGATGCTTGAAAAATTAAGTCTTAGATATGTGGACAACTAAGGCAGTTGAGATTTGCTGATAATTTTTACATGAAGCCTGCTCAAGGCATGGGTGATACAGGACACAGGAAGTGTCCAGGGGAACAGGAGAAAGACTGGGGGCAGTAGGAGAAACTACTGAGTCAATGCATGGACTCATTACTCATCTCACTTCTTGTCTGATGGATACTTGAGTGAGGTACGAAGGAAAGAAAGTGGTTTGGGTTTCTTTTTTTTTTTACCTTGTTACAAAGCTTCAGTCCCACTCTGGAGGTCAGGAAGCTGACTTGTAGCATCACCTCTTCTCCTTCTCCCAGTATCTTCCCCTGGGCACACTCTATCCAGGCAGAAATCTGTCTCTAAACCAAGATCTATATGCCAGGCTTTTCTCCTTTGGAGCATTCCTCCCAAGAGCAACACAGCATTGATTTTCATTACTTGTGCAAAGCAGCAAACTCTGCTCTTTCTCCTTGTGTGACACTGGAGATAAAAATTTAAGCTCCTCTGCCCCCAAAGTCCAGGGGGAGGGTTGCTGGGCAAGTTCAGAAAGTCTTCTGAAATGCTGTAATCCAAGACAAATCGCAGCTCATCAGGCTTCATCATGCAAACAGTGGATACACCTATGAAGAAAACAGTTTCACTATCTGGATCATGACAGATTGACAAACCTTCAGGCTTTATACATCATTTCTATTAGTATCAAGACAGTGATGTCTGGTTCACCCTTCAAAGGACACCCCGACCTTGCAATACTGACAAAAGAACATCTTGTTGTTGCCTCAAGATTCAGCCAATGGAAGGTACCACTTGAAGGAAGATGAACAAGAGATGTCAAAGAAAGCTGAAAAATCCAGTTCTATAATCCCTGTGGGATTTAAAGATCTTGATTTTTTTTTTTTTCTAACATCCTGAGTAAGTGGGAAGGAATATAAAAATCTTGAAATTTTGAAGGCTCCTAAACTGAAACTCATTTTGACTTGAAGCACTTTGTTTCAACAGTTGGAAATTTCCCTTTGGAGTCATAAACTTTTACATTTTGTATTATAACTGCCATTAGAAACAAAGACTCCTTTCAAATACAAACCAAAATGCAGACGGAGTCAGAAAGTTTAGACGTACTGTCAGTAGCCAACCCTCTCCAAATTTTTACTATGCTTTTCCCAAAAAGGAGGATTTACTGAAGCTGACTGTCTCCTGAGGGTGCATTCAACTGCAACACGGCACCGGATTAGTGACAAAGTCACAGTCAGCTCAAATGCCAACAAAGGAAACATTGAGCTACTTTAATCAAATTAAGTGGATTTTAATACACAATACAATATAGTTAGTTTTATGTGTAAATTCTACCCTAAGACAATTTCAGTGTTCAACTACAGACTCACAGACTAGCGAAATGACTACAATGTGTGTTAACACTAATGCAGACATTGCTCAGCTGGGTATAACATACCACTCCAATGAGGAGGCAGGAAAAACTCCAGAAATCATATCTAGATTAAATTCTAAGTTTTATTAAAAATAGCAAATTTTTTTTTTGTGTACAGAGAGAAACAGAAACACAGCATTTAGGTATTTTATCTAAACTAAAGACTTTCATGATGTCCAGGAGCTCCTCTAGTGCACACTGGCCAGACACAAGCAGCCCAATGTAATGGTCCTGAGAAAGAAAGAAGCTGCCTTCATCTGTGTTCAGGGGACATTTGAAAGAGATGGAGAAGCAACACAATGGAGATATCTACAAGGTTTCTTTGGGTGGGAAGAGCTGCAGAAGAAGAGGCCAACAGCCCTATCCCATTAGGAACAACATGCAAACTAACTCCAACCCAGCAATTGAGAAGGATTGCCAGGGCAGGTGACAGAAACTAACTCAGGTTTAGGAGGCAGCTGGGAATAACTTGTAATTTAGTCTCCTAAAAGAAGAGCTCTCTTATATCAATAGATGTTTGGTCCTACCCAGATTTAATGTTCCTAGTTACAGAAACCCACAGTGAAGTGGGGCCCCTGACCATGGCAAGGGGGCTGAAATAGATGATCTCTACAGTCCCTTCCAACCCAGGCCTTTCTATTACATGATTCTATGAGAAGCAGGAGGGCTGGTCTATGCTGCTGAAGAAACCCCTTCCTTGGGTGCAGGATGTGGCACAGGAAGTACAAAGCCACTGATGCTCAAACACACCTTTGCTAGGTAAGCCAAGCAGCATGGTTCATTGTCAGAAAAAACAAGATCATAGCTGGTGTGGTGGAGGCAAATGGCTTTGGCACTCCCTGGGAGCATGGGAAGTATAGCTACGAAGATGGGAACTGGAAACAGCCAAGCCATGAGGGTGGCAATGCCATCCACAGTTCCAGAAATGGGTCTCTCTGACTATCTCTTGCTTCTTTCTGTGTTCACAAGATAAACATTTACAATGCTGTCTCTCCTGCTTCAACACCTGCAGTGCTGTTTCAGGGCCTTTCTGAAGGACCACACACACAAACCAAGGTGCTGCACGCTCCTCTGGGGCTGTACAATGTCCCCCTCCATCCTGTGAATCACCCGGCTGGGCTGCTCTCTGCCACATAACCAAGAGCACTTGACGGCCCATCCTCGGCCAGTTCATGGTGCTGTGTCACCCATTAGAGAGGAAGAGACAGGAACAGGATGAGATCTATGCCTTTGGGCCATTCATCTCACAGGCACCTACCACACCATCTCCTCCTCACAGAAGGGCTTTGTCACACCCCAACCACACGTTTCCACCTTCTTCCCCCATTTTAACCTGCACAACCTCCAACGTCACCTCACCGTCCCTGGAAGGAGGTGACACAGGAGCCCTCACATGGGGTGATGAGATTCTTTTCTTCTTCAAAGACCTTGTGGTTGCCATCACCTTTCAAGACCAAGCATTCACGTCAGTACTTTGCAGTGAGCACCACAAACTGGTCTGCTCTGAAGACATGCTCTCTGTGACACTGATAATCAGCCACCAGCAAAAGTCAGTGAGGAAGAGGGAGAAGAGCAGTGTGGTGTAAGGAGCTGCAGTACACACCAGATCTGAGTCCATACTGGAAGGAGTGTGACCCAGGGCTTGCAGTGTGCAGCCTAGAAAGACACTGCACGGCTCAGGGCACTGGGAATTATGGAACGTTATCCTCAGGCTGCTGGCAATAGTCCCTTGGGCAGGGCACAACGCTGACACAGTGACATTAAAAGCACAGCTCCCAGTAGCATCCTGGCTGCCCAAAGCCCTGGCATGAGGGCAGCTGGGCTGTCCCAAAGCTGACCCTCCCTGGAGGAACACCGCATGCTGACAATCCTGGCACAGGGATTAGCAAGACAGTGTTGAAGTGCTGAACAGATACAACCAGGGCGAGAAACAGCTTCCCTAATGAGAGGACAGGCAGGAGTATCTTTTCACACATCAGTTGCTGCACAAGGAGAGCTCGCCCTGCTCTCAGCTGAAGTCAGTGTTCAGACAGACAAATGTCTTGCCCTCATGGCTGAACTGCAACAGCACAGGTACACAGTGACCTGTAACCAGGCAAACCTGGGGCACAGTACTTACAATTACATGCAAGACTACTTCCAAACCGCCTACCCAAATGGTAAAAGCAAGAATAATTTGGGTTACAGTCTGGATTGCCTTCCATTCCCACGCTTCCTTGGCAGCTGTTTGTCCCTGCTTCTGCTGCTAAACTTCCCCCTCCTCCATTTCTGCATTACTCATAAATTAGCATAACACACAGCAGCAGGCAGTAAAACACACCAGCAGCACTGCTGAAGGCATTGACTTCAACAGTGGCTTAAGCAGATGTGCTAAGGAAACATCTGGATGTTATTACCAAAAAGCTTTCTAGGTTCCCCATCAGATCAACACCTCTGTTTCCTCTGAATCATTATACATAAGAAACAACATAGAACCGATAATAAAAACACCTCAATTGGAAATACAGTTAGCTCTCTGTGTCTCATATCTAGAAATTCACCAACACTGACCCCAACCCCCAGTGGGGGCAGCCAGTCCATGACCCCCAGGCAAGAAGCTTGGTGCTACACTCCATAGCCAGCAGTGACAGGTTTGGCTGGCACAGGGGTTGAAGGTTAACCATCTCCATGGTTAATCCCCATGGGAGAATACAATGCACCAAGAGCTGAAGAGGTCAAAAAAGCCTGTAGGACTTTGGAACCAGTGGCATGCATCTATTCTGTCCCACCATGCACTGCAGATACATCTCAGTGTTTTCCCTCTTGTGAACTACTTTCTTTCCCCCAGCTCTGTAAAACACATTCCTAGCAGCTCTCAGCTTTGTAAAGATTTTTGATGTGTGGCTGGTACAGTGAGAAAGGCTGGACTAAAACTCCTTTCAGAATATAAACCAAGGAAAAAAAATACATCAAAAAGAATAAAGAGACGCTTGGCATATTAAAGAAATGGGTGCGCGGAAACTTTTTAAACATTCAAGACCTACAGGACTGGCTTAGAGGTAAGAGGCATAATTAGCCCAACGTGAGCTCGCAAGGCAGGTCCGTGGTGCTTGGCTCCACAGATGAGGGATGTCACGTACCAGCAGAGAGGCCCTGTTATCTTCAGGCCTTGGGCTGGCACAGCTGATGGGAGTGTGAGGTTTAATACTTGTACCCACACTTCAAGAATACTGCTGGAAAAACTGGAGAGAGTTCAGAGGACAACCACAAGAACAAACCCAGGCTTGTAGCAAGGAGCTCAAGGAAGTCAATCAAAGAGAAGGTTAAAAGGCACCTTGCAGCCTGTAGGTACCTGTCAGAAGAGTGCTCTCAGCCTGCCAGAAAAAGGCATAACAAGACCAAAGGTTGAAAGTTGAAGCTCAACAGAAAACAAACCAGAAATGATACCCTTTTTCAACACTGCAGGTAATTTACAGAGAGAAAAGTCCTCCAACTGGCATGGCCAAGGATCCAGCACTGGCAGTTTTTAAAATAAGATGGGATGCTTCCACCTTGCTTGTCTTGCTCTCCCAAAAATGTATGCTTGGTTCCATTCACAACAGCTGACTGCAGAGTGGAAATTAATTCAAGGAATCTCTGTTATACAGCAGGTCAGACTAAATAAGCATCATGACCTTAAAGCCTAGAAATCAATGAGGCACAAAGAACAAGAGGCACAATTACTAGTGGTACAAAGAACAAGATGCCCCATTATCAGTGGTCGGGCTTGTCCAGCCCCAGACATCCCTGCCCCATCCAAAGGTCCTCTGCATCCCATCACTACCCAGATGTGGATTTTGAAGAGCAGCAAAAGTGCCAGATCCATACCATGAGCAGTAAAACAAAATGCTGTTAAACCAAGAAACCCACTCTGCTGGTTTTTTCCCAGCTAAAAAAACAGGAAAAATCGTATCCAGACAAAAGCGAGTAAAAAAATTATACTCACAGAGCAGAAACAAAGCATAATGTAAGAAACACGCATTTTACAGCGAGAACAATCACGCACTGGAACAACCTCTGCAGGGAGATGGTGGAGTCTCCATCACTGGAGGTTTTCAAGATGCAACTGGACAAGATTGATACAATCAGCTCAGCTCCCTCTCCCACAAAAGACTGGACCAGACGATCCCTTCCAGTCTGGGGCAGTCTGTGGCTCTATGAAAGGCACACAAAACTTTCCTGACTATAAGCACTTGAACCAAAGCAATGAAGCTCCCAGTTCTGACACTCTGAAACCTCCCATTGATATTTAACGTAATTATGCTTGCAGGTTCCCTTTGTGCTTCTTGATTCCAGGATCTTCACATCTGCTGGATTCCTCTAAGCCTCAAAAGCATATCCCACGACATAGTCCCCGACTGCATTCTCTCTCAAAGAGCTGGAAAGCCCTCCCTGCAAACAGAAAGCAAGTTTCATCTCCTGGATGGTTTGTTTAAAGTTTTCATCATCATGGTCCTGGTTCATGGTAGTGCATTTGCAATCCCTTCCCTCACTCCTGCCTCTTCCTCCTTTAGGGCTTAAAATGTGGGGGGCTCACTGTGACAGCCATAGGATTAAAAGGATAACTAACCTGTGGCAAAAAAATCAAGGAGTTCCTATTGCTCCCTAGAAAACTTGGAGGCTGCAGTCAAAATCCAGCCTCCACCAGCCCTAAACCTGCACTTGGTAGCTGGAAAATACAGGGGCAACCAGGGATGGGAATGAACTTTTGGGGCTTCAAAGCATGGCAATCACTCCCTAAGACTTTAAGGACCATTGGGTCACCCAGTCTGAATCTTGCAAAAGGGAGGTCACAAGTTTCACTCTCACCTTTGATTTGAGCAGTACTGCTAGTGTTTGCCCAAGCCCCACCTTCCACAGAGGCATGCAGGCTCCATGCAAAGAGCTCAAGATATGGAGATGGTAAGTCACCTTTTTGATGGCTGGCTCAAATACTTAAAAGCCTTTGGTATTTAAAATAGGCACTTTAACTCTGATTTATCTGCACTGCATTTGCAGCCAGGGGTCTGATATAGCTGCTGGCAGTGGGAGGTGCTTTGCCTGATTTCCCCAGCTGTTCACAAAATCCATCTCCAGGAGAAACCCTGGGGCCTCTCTGCGCTCTTCCCCTACAGACAGCCTGTCTTCTGCCTCCACCCTTTTGTCTGTATTTGTAATCGCCAAAGGAGAAGAGGAGCTTTCAAAGGATTTAGCACAAGTGCCTGGCAGGGAATTGCTTCTGCGGGTGGCTGGTAAGCAGGAGAGAGGAGGAAAGGAAAGGCAGAGCAAACACTTTCATCCCCATTGTTTCCATTCCAAGGTGAATCCACACATTTCTCCACACCCATCCCCCTGCCCCCAACATCTCCTGCTCTCTACCAGCTTTTCCATATAGTCACACATACAAGGCTGCCCTTCCCCAAATATCCTCCTCAGATGCCTCACAACCACAAACTCCTGTGACCCTGTGCTACTCTCCCACAGTCTCGCTAACAATAATTATTACCCAAGTTACTAAACCTGCTCCTCAGCGCTCACCTCTCAAAGGACAATTCTAACCTGGATGGCTAAGCAGCACTCACCACCAAGCAGGGAAACCTGGGCTAAAGAAGATGGTCACACCAAATAGAAACAGGGATCACATTCCACTATCCAGAGCTGCATCTGCACAGAGAGCTCCTCCTGCCTATCCTAGCTGCTGTCTGCAGCACACCTTCATCCCACTGCAAGGGCACAAGTTTCAAGAGCCTTGTACTGAAGCTTCAGCACTTCCACAGACTCTTTGGTATTCAAAAGGTTTATTTTAAAATTGGGTTTGTTTATCTCTAAGCACAGATTCATTTCCAATTTATGTCAGCAAAATAAAAACCAAAATGCAAAACAAAAATGAAAAAAGAGCTCGCCTGACTTGGAAGCCTAAAAATAGACCTGTGTATTGCAAATAGTGAACTGTCAGGTAAAGGCTGTGGATTGAAGGTTCAAATGAATAATGTGTTTGTTTTTCCTGCTTCAATACTTTCCTGCTGTTATCACTGTACAAATAAGTCAGCACACGCTAATTACTCTGATGGCAATTTCCTGGGAGCTGGTACTTAAGTATCAGGCCAAATTTATTGCCGAGCTTCACAGACTAGTCCTCCCCCTGCACTCCCAAACAAACAAACAAGCCAAACCCAGCTGCCAAATCCCCCTGTCCTTTCCCTTCATCACTGCAGACCCACCACTGCCAGCATGGTCCCACTCCTGACTCCAACATCAGCTGTAGGATCTGCCCTGAGGAACATGTTTTTCCCAACAAGTCTGGTTAAAGCTAAGATGCTAACGTAGAACATGGATCTGGCAGTGCCAGAACCTGGACTTATATGCTTCAAGGTGTTCAATATATGAATAAATTGTGGATTCCAAGCAGTATTTGTGCACTAAAAGGGGTTTAATCTTGGGAGCCAAGAGTACAAGCACCTTTTATACAAGGCACACACATCAAGAGAGAAAGGATGGGAAGTGAAATGTCTGTGAAGTGTTTTTATAAGGTACCCAACAAACCAGTCTCAAGACCCTTTTAGCCCAAAACCATCCCACAAGGCTCACAGTTTATATTCATGGGTGAAATACATCAAAGAACCGCCTAAACAATGCTTGTGGTTTCTGCTGCATTCCCCCCCCCTTGGAATTTATACATGGATTTGCACTGTAATTCAGTCAAATGCATGACAGCAAAGATGAAGGGAGGAGAGAGAAGAGGAAAAAAATGCTATTACCTGTGTTACATCCCAAATGGCATTGAATTTCTGTATAAACCTTTGCTGCAACCTCAACCCAGATGCAGGCTATTTGCTGAACAGGCAATATAAACCCAGCATCCTCCTTTGTGGGCTTTTTCAGCTTTCAGGATCTTTTTTTTTTGGAAGATGGTTGGCTTGCTTTGGATTTATTGTATTATTGTTTCTTTCTGCTTTCACTGTGAGGCAAAGGGTTAAGCGACCTTTCAGATCCTCTCTGGATACAACTCCATGCATAACAAGAAAGCTTCCAGCCCAGTGAAAACAACTTGAAAGAAGGGCAGTGACCCAGCCACAGGCTTAAGTTTCAGGTCACAACACCCCTGCTCAAAACCATCCATCTTCCTCTGGCCACAAGTTTGCAGCCAGTCACCTCCCATTAATGTGATTCGTCTCCAGGATTTACAGGAAAACACCTTTTGGGGACCCAGCTGTTGTTAGCATCCTCTCTTGCCCACGAGATGAGACCTGTGAGCTAACAGGGGACACTGTAGGTACACACTGATGCAGCATCCCCTTGCATCCAGTAATAAGTGCTAAAAACACATGGACCATTAGGAAAAATAAACAAACAAATAAACCAAACTGCAATTGTGAGCTTTGGTTTCATTTACTCTCAACTTCTGCAAGGAAATGGGTGTTTACAGCCCCTGTCAACCTGGACACATGCACACCACATTGCACGGCAGAATCAAAGCTATTTGGCTAGCACAGGAGCATCATGCTGCTCAGTTAAGAGCCCTGGATCAAAAGAAAGAGAAGGTTTGGTGTTACTGCACACTGAGCCAGGGGAAATAGTGCATCTCAGGAATGCTACGTGCTGGAAGGAGGCTGCGGAGAGGAAGGATGTGCCTGTTCTCCCCTTCTCCAAAAGGGGTTCCCTCAGGCCAGTTAGAAATAATCGCCTGTTGGACCACAGAACTGGGGATCATAGAATCATAGAATGGTTTGGGTTGAAAGAGACCTTTAAAGATCATCTAGTTCAAGGCCCCTACAATGAGCACGGACATCATCTCCACACTGAAGCAAGAATGCTGGCAAGCAACCCACTGCTGAGAATAGTCAGCAAAAGGTTCAAAACCCAGTTCCACACAAGCTGAACAGAAACACAGTTCCTGGGAGGTGGATCTTGGCTCACCTGGGGCAAGAAGGACAAGTAAGTGCGGCATCCAGCCCCAAACCTGGAACTCAGCCTACCTCCTCCCAAACTTCACATCTGCCAGGGGTGGTCTTGCTCTGAACCAATGATGATAGAGAGTATCAGGATGGGATGCAAATATAGAAAAATATGAGAATGTGAAAAGAATTATCAAACACTCTCCCAACCCCTAACATTTTGCGCTGTTAACTCTAAAAGCAAGAGTACAAAGGAACAAGCGGTGTGTGCAGGGACCTGGGTGCTGAGACTTTCCCATTTATCATCATCAATCAAACTTTCCTGGGAAGTAGGGCAGGCACAAAGCCCAAGGAGGTTCCCAGTTCAGCTGCAACTCCCAAGGTTTCGATGTGATTAGGCCTATGACTCTCCCCCACAAGCTTTCTGGCACTGGGACCAACCCACGATATTGTTTCCATTAGTTCCTACCTCTCAGCCATGCCAGTGCATGCCAGTTTGCCATGCGAGACTGCAAACTGGACTGGGGAACCGAATCTACAGAACAACAACGCAGGAGAGAGAAAAAATGTCAGCTGGATGGGTTCCCTGTTGTGTGTTCAGCAACATCCTTTGCTACCAGCAGCCTGAGATGGTTTTGAGTGTAGCAGTGCAGAAGGACGGCCAGATATTACAGTAACACTGCTCAGCTGCTGAAGGAAAGAACCACCAAATGTGGCCTCAGGCTTTTAGTTTTTTAGTGACTAGCTGTATACCTGTGTGCTATCAAAAAACCTGGACTGAATTTGGTGAAGTGATCCCACTTCTCAGCTGACTGGCTTACTGTGCGATCCTGCAGCACCGGAGGAACCAGCTAGAAACATCAACTGCAAACCCAGGGCAAGCTGTTTCTGACTAGGTGCTGAAGAGAGAAGCCCATGGCTGAAGCTTGGTACACACCAGGGACGATACAGGTATGAGCTGAAATGCTGTCAAAGGACATGACAGCTTCACCAGGCTCCCTGACCAACAAGCTATGCAGGAATAACAAGATGCTAATCCCATCAAGTGCAGTTATCTTCTACTGCCTTGTATATATTCATGTGGGATGGATATGTGTATTTATTTTAGTATTTGCTGGAAGTATTCACACTATGTCCCAAAAAATGCAAATATGTCTTTCGGTGCTCAGAAAGGCATGTCTTGTGGGAAGATGAAAAAAACCCAAAACTTGTTTTGCCTCTCCAGCCTGCTTTCAGACTGATGCATCCTGCTATTGAAGAGCAAGCACAGGTAGGGTCTGCGTTAATTAGAAATAGGCTTTAAAAAGGTCCTGAGACACCTACTTTGGGAGGAATTCATAACTGAGTAACGTGAGTGCTCAGATCTCCCCTCAGTGCATGCAACTATGCCTTTGTTGCCCATGGCACCATGTGCTGGGCCAGCCTCTGTCCTCCACTCCTGCAGCTCTGCAACAAGGTCGGGGGATGCCCTGCACCCCACTTGCCCCTCTGGGTTAGCCAGGCTGGGGGTTGCCCTCATAGAATCATTTGGGTTGCAAGAGACCTTTAAAGACCATCTACTCCAAACCCCTCCAGTGAGCAGGGACATCAACTTGATCAGGTTGCTCAGAGCCCAGTCCCACCTGACCTTTAATTTTCCAGGGATGGCGCATCTACCACCTCTCTGGGCAACCTGTTCCTTCTCGTCGTCGTCCTCCTCCTCTAAGGAGATGAGTGAGCACCCAAGCTGCATCAGTGGCTGCACCCTGATAAAGCCTAAGTATAAACAGTGATGACACAGTCAGTGGGAAGATGTGCAGACAAGATCATGGTATTTTACTCAGTAACCCCAGTAATGCTGGGTAGTGCCAAGATGGGAACCTCTGGGGAGATTCTGAAGCCCAGATCTCTTCACTTGGTTTGGAGAGGGCACA
Source organism: Gymnorhina tibicen (assembly GCA_013399875.1). Lineage (NCBI taxonomy): Eukaryota > Metazoa > Chordata > Aves > Passeriformes > Artamidae > Gymnorhina > Gymnorhina tibicen. The sequence continues at coordinate 1,688,061 of VXAZ01008167.1, read as the reverse complement.
ACAACTCACTCCTTGTCTCTGGCACACATCACTAACCCTCTTTCACTAGCAAAGTACCCAGCTGGGGTTTTTGAGCTACATCAGGGCCACCAGCTCTGGAAGACCCTGGGGAACAGCAACACCAGAACTGGGGACTGTGACTTTTTCCCTGAAAATGTCTTTCACAACCACAGAGCACATGGGGAACTCAGGGCAAGGGGTGAGACCCCACCCAAAACCAGGGCATGGCTCTGATGAGGCACTCACCCAGGGTCCAGCAGAACAGCCCAGCACACACAGGAAGGGCTTAGCCGTCCAGGCACTGCCACTGTGCCAGCATTAATTGCCACGCCATGGCTAACAGGGCTGCCAGCCACAGCCAGCGCCAGTGAGAACAAGCCCCAGGGAAGAAGCACAACTCTGTGTCCTGGCTTTGCAGCCCAGCTCCTACGTGGAAAAACAAAATGAGAGGCACAGCTCACCCTCTCCAAGGAATACGCCCTTCCTAATGAGAGTCGACCCAGGAGCTATGCGGGAGTGGTGCCCATTCCCAGGCAGGCTTCAACGCCACTGAAAGCCAGCGACGGAGACAGGCAGCCTCCGAGGAAAGAGACACCAGTGGGAAATTTTGCTTTGATGCCGGCTCACCAGCTAGCTCCGGCACCAGGGAGAAGGAGGAAGGACTGCCGGCTCTCGCGATGCTCCCCTGCATGTGCATACATGCAGAGCTGAGCTCAGCCGGAGATCCTGGGAGAGGGTTGCAACAACCGCAGAGCAAGTCACCAGCTGTGCCCTGCCTGACTGGGCAGCACATGGCTGGCACAGCCTGAGCCCCACAGTGGCAGCCGGCCACCTGCCGTCGGACAAGAAAGCCCATGGAGAAGAGCGGGCACTGCAAGGACGCTACGAAAGGACCGTGCCGTACAACCATCCATCGTCCCAAGATGGCGGTAGGAAAAACTCCATTATCTGTAACTAAATCTGGGCAGAGTGCAGTGCCAGGACTTCTCATCCCAAAGAGGTTACATTCCAGGAGACACAAATGTTTTATATCAGCCTTGCTGCTGCTGTTAGCACAGTAATAATGTCAAGCGTAACCCAGCGGCAACAGCAAGATTCAGGGTCTTGGATTCACCATAGTCTTGATCTAGCTCTAGAAAGCCAACAGTAGCAGTGGGATCGGAATAAATACACAGATGATACAATGAAAAAGATTTCCCAATTAAATTCCTGACACTTGTAGCCCTTCCCCCACATCCTCTCCTTATCTTTTAATTTGCTTCCATAGATCTCAAAGCACTTAAGGACTACTTAAGTGCTGCTAGCACCCGTCATCCTGATGGAGAAACTTCCACCAGGTTGAGCAATCCCTAAGTTGCCCAACAACCCACTGGGCGAGGAGAAAGCAGGACTGGTTGAGCACAAGTCTATCCATCCCTCCACGCTGCCTTGCTGCAGGGTATGAGTTACCGGCAGGAGAGCAGGGCGGTTACATGGCACAGCCATTTCCCAGGATAGGGTGTGCCCCACCTTTACAGGTGCTGGGAAGCACTGGGCACTGTCACTGCTAAGAGGGTAGTTGGAAATACATTGCTTTTTTCTTTTGTTTCATGTTTGTTTGTTGTTTTCCCCATTAGAAATTTTCTGTGTTTAAAGCTCAGGAGTGCAGACTTTCTGCAGAGAGCAAGGGCTGTCAGGGCAGGTAGCACATGTGACTCAGTTTCTCCATTAAAGAATTAAGTTTGATACCTGCAGGTGTTTTCAAGGAAAAAAACACCAAAAAATCACTAAGGATTTCTGGTCTGTTCTTCTATCCCAAACCCTGTGTCCAAGGTCTGAGTTAAACAACTACACACTAAGGTGACTGGGAGAGGGCATTTCAGAGAACCAGGAGCTACCAGTGTGTGGACCTTGCCATACAGAGTCCCTATCAAAGCAAATAGGACCTCAGAGTTGCCCAAAGGTTGCAAAGCTGGATCATTCCAGCAGCACAATGCCCGGGGCTATGGCTGAGATGGTGCTTGCCTGCTTGAATCACTTGTACAGGTGACATGGTCAGCAGGTCCACCCTGACTGGAGGACCACCAAGACAGAAGATGATGCAAAGTATTTCTATTTGCTATATATATTCTCCAATGTGCCGTCGAGCAGCTGCTTCTTCTCACTCCAGGGCAGTGAATGTGTTAGGTGGAGAGAGCAGACAGTAGAGTCCCTCATCTTGCCATAGACTTATTTGTTCTTCTTTAATTCCTTCACTTGTTCTAGTGGACCCATCTTGTCCATCCCATCCTCTCATCTTCCTCAGATTAATTCATTTGGCCTTCTTGTAAACTCTTAAATTACTGTACAAATGAACAATTAAGGGATTATCATCATAGCAACTGAGGATAATGTGTCTAAAAGTCACACCTTCAGAGAGGTCCAACTTGACCAAGAGCAGACTGGACAGGGACTATCTACTGGTGATACCCATGACCAAAACTGAGGCTGATACAGAGCATGGAAGACCACTTCTGCCCTAGCCCTTGCTGTGCAACTGTGGACCATGGGCATGAAGCAGTTCAGTGACTTGGCCCAAAATCCAGAAGTTGGGTACCAAAGCACTGCACCTGAGGATCCCAAACATGGGAACGGGGTGGGCCAAGAAAACCTCTTTACCACTTAACTCTCCATCACCCAGTCCTGCCAGGAAAGAGGGTTTTAATAAATATTTCAAGTACAAGTGCAGTTAATAGACTCTGTCCAAATGCATCCCAGCTGCTGAAACAGAATTAGTTTCATCTCAGCTTCTAAGAACGGGCTGTCTCCTCTTTGGTGCTGTGCAGCAGGTGAAACCTTGGGGTCCCTAGCTGATGGCTGGTCCCCAGCTAATGAACTGAATTAGGCTGCTTCCATTTTCACTACAGACCCTTCAAAACAGCGTCCTTTAAACAGAGACCTTGAAGCTACCGTCAGTAAAACCTTCTCCATGTCTCTGTGCCTCAAATTCAACTGTACCAGCTTCTATTAGGTCAACAGTGCTATTGTACCCATGGTGCTCACTTCTGCTGACAAATTCTCCAGCTCCCAGCCTGTGCATTCACAGCTCACACACAGTACTTGTCTTCTCATCAGGGATCCAGGGCTACTGGCTCCCTCAGCTTCCCAGGCCATTTATGTGAAACGCCAGCAGCAGAGACGAAAACAGTGACGGCAGCAGCTGCTGCAAGCAGCCAGGTTATGCAGAGCACCACATTCCTCCTCTGGGAACGGGCAGCACAAATAAACCCAAAATCCGATTTTATTGCATCTTTCAAATTCTTAACAAGCCAACAAAAATTACTGCTGCCTTCTTTTTTTTTTTTTTTTAATTATTATTTCTCATTTTTAAAGTGACAAGGCTTCTAAAATCAATAGTTAAATTTTAGATGCTAGGATACTGTTAGATGCATCTGGGGATGGTTAATCAGAGGCACTAAAGAAAGAATAGTAATAATAATAACGACAACAACTACAACAGTAACAATAACAACAACAACAACATGAATTCCCCGCCAGGATATGTAAGAGTTAGCGAGTGACTGTTGTCTTCTTCCATGCCCAGAGTCAAAAGAACATCCATGAGTTTCTCTGCCCATGCTGGCACTGGGGCAGTGCTACATAGGCAGGGTTGCCCAGGCCATGCAGAACAGGCTCTTTGGAAAGGAGGTAGGACCGTTCAAACCTCAGCCTAGGCCATTTGCAGGGCTGAGAGCTTGTCAGGGAGAAAGCAAAGCCTTTTTTTGAAGCAGGCAGCTGCCCACAGCAGAGGAGTCTGGGAAGAGGTGCGAGTAGGATGGGATGCAAGATGGGATGTACGGCAGGATGCAGGATGAGGTGCAGGGCAGGATGCAAAGCAAGTGTGCAGAGCACATCCCAGAGGGAAGGACAGCCCTGCTCCAAAGCATTAGCCTAAGCTCTTTCCCGGCTCCAGCCTTCCTTCCCAGCACTGTGCCGCACACATCTGTGTGAGGAGGGCCGGTGTGGCAAAGAGCCAACTCAACAACTCAAGAGGTGCAATTATCATTAAAGCCAAGCAGGCTGGAGCAGGGGAGAGGAGATGCCTCCTCACCAAATGAATAGGTTTAATGCTGCTCACATTCCTGCATTCCTCTGCTGAAGTGTAATGAATAAACCCTCACAAACTGCTAAAAATGAGGTGGTTTTGGTTAAGACTTGTGAGTGTGTGTTTTGTAATCTTACACCTTTGCAGACAGAGAGCCCTGCTATGCTGGTAATCTAGGAGCTGAGGTTTTCCAGAGCTGGCTTGTGTAGCCAGGCAGAGACATCAGCACATGCCTGTTTTATGGGAACAGCATCCCCATCACAAGTGGGGAGATGGGATAGAAAGTGCCTGGAGCCAGGCAGATCCCTTCCTAGGCAGGAGTGAAGCAGGGGTCCCTGACCAAAGCACACACACAGAGCCACTTCTGATGACAGAATGGGATAGGATAGCATAGTGCAGGACAGGATAGGATTAGCATGGAATAGAACAGATTTAGATTTACAATAGAATAGACTAGAACAGAATAGACCATTTCAGTTGGAAGGGACCTAAAACAACCATGTAGTCCAAGTGTCTGACCACTTCAGGAGTGACCAAAAGTTAAAGAATGTAATCAAAGGCACTGTCCAAATGCCTCTTAAACACTGGCATGCTCAGGGCACTGACCACCTCTTTAGGAAGCCTGTTGCTGTGTTTGACCACCCTGCTGGCAAAGAAATGATTCATAATGTCCAGTCTGAGCCTTCCTTGATGCAGCTTTGGACCATCCCACACATCCTACTACTGGATCCCAGGGAGAGGAGCTCAGCACTGCCCTCTCCCCTTTCCCTCCTCAGGAAGCTGTTAAAGAGCAATGAAGTCGCCCCTCAGTCTCCTCTTCTCCAAACTAGACAAGTCCAGAGCCCTCAGCCACTCCTCACAGGACATGACCTCCAGCTCTTCTACCAACTTTGCTGCCCTCCTTGGAATGCATTCAAGGGCCTTCGCATCCTTCTTAACTGCTGGGGCCTAGAACTGCACACAGAGCTCCAAGTGAGGTCAAACCAACACTGACCAGAGTGGGATAATCACCTCTTTTGCCCATCTGGTTCTGCTGTGTTTGATGTACTGCAGGATGATGTTACATGCAAAGCTTTTCCCTGTCTGCACTGGCTTATCTGCAGAGGATCCTGTCTGGGTCTGGAAGCAATAATATTATTTATTCATGGTTCTACTGAAAAAAGTAGTGGCTCCTTAGCCAAAGGTCAAAATCCATATGTCTCTCTGCTCGGCCTTGGCTTCTCCAACCTGCCTCTGTCAGTACAATCTCTCATCTCTCCTTTCCTGCCTCTTCTTCATCCTCCAGTTCAGATTTCCCTCCCCATGGGCCCTGTGGTTCCACCCACGCTCCCATCCTTCTCTACCTCCCCTTCACCTCCACCAGAAATGTGTATCATTATGATGGTCTGTGCCCTCCTCCATGCAGACTCTCCTCTCTACTCCAGACTGGTCTCCTTATGTTCAAAATTAAGTTTCAGGACATCTTTTGAATGCTCTTCCATCCAGCATCCAAATCTGCCATTCTCATTGAAACTCTCACTTTCCCACATCACAGCCAACACATCCACCCTTCCCTGAGACCCTCCTGACCAGCAAGAGTACTGCCACGTGGGTCATGGCTTCTATCTCACTTTATCTTCTCAAGGATAGCCCCTCTTCCTACCTCATCAAGAGCTCTGTAACTCTCAATGCCTACCCTATGCCCTACAGTACCCACTATCTGCTATTGACTCCTATAATGTAGACTATTAATTAGCAACTTGGTCTCGTGGGCTAGTCAATGGAAAATGCCTTTGATACTGAATGATATTTTTTCCCTTCCTGCCCCTTGTCTGGTAGAAATTCATCTCAAATGTCTGCCAAACCACCTCAGCGACTTCATCAAAACTCTCCTTTGCTGTGACATTTACAAGAAAACTCAATAACTGTGAGGCTGCTGGTGTTCTGAGGCATGTCTGTCAAGATGATCAATAGAGTCCTGGCATTTTTATTTTACTCTCCATATGCATGTACCAATCATAGCCTCCTGTCATTGATCCAGACCATGAGCTTCTTGGGGGATGGACTGCCTTTGATTCAACATTTGTACGAAGGACAACAGCCTCTGGGGCACAGTTAGTGCTCCTACTGTCACAGTGGGGAAAATAGCACCTTTAAACACCCATCAAGGTCAAGAGATACCTGCTTGCATTGGGTATGATCCCCAGGCTTACAGCAGACAACATGACCAAGAAGTCCACTTGCATAATGTTGTCAGGAAGCCACGAGTTACCTGAGCACACTTCACAGTGCACCGAGACCCAGGTGTCCTGTTGTTGCATCTACTTACAACAACATCCTGTTTGTTCCCAAACAAAGCACAGCACAAGGTGCTTCCACCAGTTACTAGCAGCACCTCTTGACACACCACTCTGGGTAACATGGAAGGCATCCCACAATGATTTCTTGTACATCAAAGACCACAGCACTACCCTTGTTTGCAAGCACACGCTCCATGCTGACTACTCAACTATGACTGCACTGCAGTGATGTTCTCTCTACCAGACTGGAAATTGTGGAATAGGCTGGACTGGAACGGACCTTTAAAGGTCACCCAGTCCAACCCTCCTGCAATGAGAGGAGGCATCAACTCGATCATGTTGCTCAGAGCCCCACTCAGCTCGACCTTGAACGTTTCCAGGGATTGGGCATCTCCTCCATCTGCTCTACTCTGGGCAACCTGTTCTACCATTTCACCACATGCACTGTAAAAAATTGTTTTCCTTATATCTAGTCTGAATTTACCCTCTCTAGTTTAAAGCCATTACCCTTCATCATTACAGGCCCTGCTAAAAAGTTTGTCCCCATCTTTCTTATAAACTCCCTTTAAGTACTGAAAGGCCACAATAAGATCTCCCAGGAGCCTTCTCTTCTCTGCCCTGAACAACCCCAGCTCTCTCAGCCCATCCTTGTCAGGGTCACTGTGAGACCAGATGAGCTGCTCTGGATCCCTGAATCTTTGCCATCCCTCCACTTTTGTCATCTAAAGGTGACCAACACCAAGCACCCTGTGCTGCTGTTTGGCCCCAGGAGCAGCTTTGAGCAAGACCTCATATCCAAACTCTGCCAGTAGCTCCAACCCCCACATGTGCATTGGCATCTCTGCTACCCAATCAAGGAGATGCCCAAGTGGCCAGGAAGACAACCTGTGAGTATCACATCTCAGGCCTTGGGCAGCTCTGACACAGAGCTTCTACCAAATTGAAAGACACAGGGGGGGAAAAAGCAATCCCACACGGAGGTGACTTTCCCTGCACTGCCCGGAGAGACTTGCAAGGCAAGTTCTTCCACCAGGCTCCAGGGCTGGCCTTGCCGTGGGCAGGGCTGAGCCTGCCGTGCCCAGCCACCGGTGCCAGCAACCCGAAGCAGGACCCGCTGACTGATGAGAACCCAAGGGCCACATGGGGCCTGCGCACTGCAGCACGGAACAGAGATGCACACGCAGCAGGGATGGGTTTGTTCTCCCTTTACACTCATCCATTAGATGAACTTAACCTGAACTAACACTGCACTGACAGAAGCCAGGCATAAACCACAGACTTCACAGACTTCAGACTCACAGGGAGAGCTCCTCTACCTCCTTCAGTGCTTCTCGCTGGGGCTGAGCTGCATCTCTGCAGATTTGGGATTGATTCGCCCCATACAGACGGACACCACAGCATCTGCACTGCACAACACAGGCCCTGCCTTCCCCGCTGGGAAGCACTTCCCATGCTCACATCAGACATTTTGCACATGTGCACGTGAGAAAGTTTCTTGGGCAAGAGCTTGGGCCTGCCACCTCGCAATCACCTACGCTGCAGGTCAGCAACAGCACTGTTGATCATGGTTTCTCCAAGGAGTGTAAGGCTGAAAACACTGTTCTTTGAGAAACAGGCATGACTGCTTGGTTGAACACAAACAATTCCTTTGTTTTTATTAATGTTACAATTTCACATCACAAGCATTTTCAGGCTCCCTGTGATTATTTTGTATATCCAATGCCACACAATTCACAGGCACAGCCAAAGGCGAGAAGGTCCCTCTAAGGCTCTGATGAGTAAGGATTTCACATGATCCGAGTGGGATGTGTCCAGCCAGACATGTGCAGACAGACCTGGGCTTGTTCTGCTTGTGCCCAAAGCTGACTGGGACTCAATCCAGCTTAAGACAAAAGCCACAGAGCCACATTAGTACAGCACTCTGCCCAAGCTCATATGACCAAAGTGGGTGCCCTGGGCAAACACCAACCAGACCTTTGATTTGGCCGTCCACAATGGTTATATGAGAATGGAAGGGTTATAAATCACCTACAGCACAGAAAATTCCTAATAACCGTAACTGGTAACTATTAGAAAGAACAGATTTAAGTGAACAAGTGTGCTACTCTACCCTGGTTGAATGGTGGATTTCAAGCCATCTGGTCCTTGGGGAACAATGTTCCATATTATATGGGTCTGTGGAAAATAACACAAAAAATGCAACTCTATTGTCAGAAGGCTTCAATTGCTTTGAAAGGATCCCACAGCTTCATAAAAACCCCCATATTTAGGAACTCACAAGGTGAGAAAGGCTTGGAAAACCAGTTAGAAGGAGAATAATGAAAGGAAATCCACCCTTGGGTGGAAAAGAGTTGTTAAAAATCCAATCACCCAAACCCCCACAACATCAGTGACCTCACTGGTATGGTTTGTGAGAAACAGTTTGTTTAACAAAAAGCAAACTGTTCAGAAGGAAGAAAGTGAATTGAAATTTAGCAAATACAAAGATAAATGTGAATGTACAAAGAAAGGCTTTAACATCCTGAATGATCATCAAAAGGCACCTCCAATAACAAGTGTCTCATACAGGTGGGAAAACAACATTCCCTGCATCACCAGTGTCCTCGTGTACAGATGGCACCTGGAATGCCCTATCCAAGCAGCCACCAGGCTCAATCATGTTTAGCTTGAATGCATCAATGAACACATGAGAACAAAGCATATTTCTACATGTGCGCAGGTGACAAGACAACCCTACACTGAAATAAAAGGAGCTGATGGTCTACCAGGCTGTTCCCTTCTATTGAAATAAAATTTTACCCTATGCCATGATTACCTGCAGAGGACTTGGGTTACTTTTAAGATAGTTCAGAGGTGAAAAAAATCAATGACTATCTATCTATACCTCAGTGCTTTTGAGACTCTCAAAGCAGCTGACCTTTTTGGAAAGAGAAAAAAATCCACAAAAAACTTTTTCATCTTTTAAAGTGATGTGGATGCAGCCTTGATGGGTGAGGTGGACTGGGCTGAAAGCTCCACAATGTGTGCAAGTGTAACACTTCATACTGAAAAAGACCAAGTAACCTTTCCTCACTTCCTAAAGCCACTGCTGGCACTGGTGCTCCCCAAAGCCCTCCAGACGCTGATGCAGTTCACTGACCAGCAGAAAGCTCACCCAGTACAGACACAAGCTTACTTTCCATCAGCATGGAGAACTGTGGGTGGATCAGTGCCGGAGCAAGGGCTGAGGAGGGCTGGAGACAAGAGCGGTGCCATCCCCATGGTGGCAGGAATGGTGACAGCCCAGCAAAGCCCAGCACACAGCCAACAAGCAGCAAAAGGGAGAAGTGGACAAGGAGGAGGAGAAGGAAGAGGGGAAGACAATAACAAATAAAACACTCATTTTGTTTTGGGGGAACTGCCTATAATTAAAACCCCAAAGCAAACATAAACTTGGCGTCTGGAGAGAACAGTCCTGGGTTCTGTTTTGGATTTGCCTGGCATTTATCAGCCTGGTTGGCAGGACACTTGTTAAGTAGCTCATCCTGAGGGAAAATTCTTCTGATTTTCCTAAAAATTCCAAGCAGCTTCAAACAAACAAAAACTATACTCAGGTATTTCCCATACCCAGGTTTCTTGACCAGATAAACACATTTATTTTATCTCTGAACAAATATTTTGCCACTCCCTACCTCTGTGTGAAGAAACCAACTAAGGGAAAGGAGGACACCTGCTTAGTCCAGAGGAAGAGAATCAGAATATGCACAAAATGCTTTGAAAAGTGCACAAAACACTCAGGTGGGAAAGTAAAGTAAGTGAACAGACAGGAAAGTTGCTCTTGGCCCTGGTACTGTGAAGCTCTGGTTGCTCCTGGAGGTACCTGCAGCTGTTAACTCCTGCCTTGCAACCTGTCTGTGCCCCATGCTGGGCTTACTCTTCTGTTCATTAAACAACACTGAAACATCCTTTTTGAAGTGATTTGACAGAAAAGGCTCTGACAGATTTGAGCTGTGGCTCTGACACTGCTCTGTCAATCCAAATTAGGGATGCTGCCTCCTGATTCATATCCAAAAGAGGTTCCACCTGTACAAGGTGATGCTCAGGCTTCAAAGGACTCTTCTGGCTGTCTCCATGCAGGGTGGGAAACACACCCCATGAAGAAGGATTGCACTGAAAACGGTATTGCTGAGTCAGAGCTGGTATCTATCATCATTGCTATCCCTATCCCTCGGGATATCACTCAGGGAAGGCAGCATGGTAGTACAAGGTTGATATGCTGCACAGAAGCCCATGATGCTCCTACCCAGATGTGTCAGCTGTACACTGGGAAATGGAAAGCAATCTAGGAGGAGGAGATGGGAGAGCTTGCACAGAGGGGAAAGGTACAGCAAGTGGGAAATTTGGATCTATTCCCAGTTTCCAAAGGAGAGGGTTCAGCCAGATGAAGTACGTGTTTCCGCTGCAGAGCTTCCCCAAACTCCCAGCCTCTGCTGCTGATCGCCCCAAGGGGCTGCCACTTCGATGCTCAGCACTGCAGTGCCCTGACAGGCAGCAATGCCTGGGGCCCACATGCCTGCCCCAAAGTCCCTGCACCCATCACCAAGTAGTCTTCTGGACATCCCACTGCAAAAGTATCAAAGTGACACGTGCCATAAAAATAGCTGAAACTGGTATTCCTACCCCTTTAATCAGCTTTTAATTGACAAGGGAAAACAGGACAGATGCTCAACAGGAGTTGTGCTTGAAACCATCAGAGGTGTGGTAGACTTTTTTGTGGCAGTCTTTCTTTTTTCAACAAGTGTCTTTGAAACCAAAAGCAGCCTGTGGGAAAACTTGGGAAAACCTGAAATAACAGCAATGATCCAAGCGGCATGCACTGCTCAACACAGCAAAGGCAAAAGCACTGAAACTCAATGAAGTTAACAGCACATCTTGCAGGTTTGCAAGCAAACAAAAAGTTAAAGAAGCACAAACCAGAAAGACTCGTAATTATCAAAAGAGATGGGCAGGAAACAGAAGGAGAAATTGAGAGAAGGTAAATCTTCCCTGATCGCACGAGCCACAGGTACCATTTCAGCAGCTTCCTTCAAACATTATTTCATTAATGCATCCAAGCACACTGGCACAGCCCTGCCACCACTAAAACTTTTTATAAACCCCTGTTTTACCACACTAAATGCCAGAAGTTTATGGGCAAACCTCCTGGCAGGCTCCTGCCCAGAGGACAGCACTTCATCCAGGGAGCTCCGGCAGATGTTCTGGCTATGGGTTGCTATCCTGACTTCCGACTCTTGGAAAGACATCGACCAGTGGAAGTGGAGTGTTGTAAAAAAAGCTGAGCTCATCCAGGGAAGATGAAGCCCTTTTCAGTCTGCGAAGTCTCCCACCACATATTTTTAAATCAGAGTCATACATGTGGAGGAACCCAGGCACAGGGCTGAAGCACCAGCTCCTGTGTGTATCCTCCATGGCTGAGCATCATGGGGAATGAGCAACAAGCCCTGGCAGCCTGTCACAGAACACTAGGTTGTTTATGTTTTTAACTAAAATGGTAAAAGCCATTTTGCCATTTTAGAGGTGGGGAGGAAGGGTGGATTCACTGCAAGCTAGGGTATTAACCAGCCAGAAAGAAGGTACACTGCAGCTGCCTCCTCCACACCACAGTACCCCAGTATGATGCCAAACTCACATACTTGGATTAGTGATTAACTCTCTATGGAGGACAGTGAAGAAGGAGCTGGAGGAGGTGCTTCAGGCACTTCAGCCCGTGGTGCAGCCCATGGTGAGGCAGCTGTGCCCCTGCAGCCCATGGAGGACCACAGGGGAGCAGAGATCCACCTGCAGCCTGCGGAGAAGACCTACACCAGTGCTAATGAATGACTGAAACAGGGCTGTGAAGCCATGCTGGAGCTGGCCCCCGACAGGGACCTGAGGACTCATGGAGAGAGCAGTCCACACTAGAGCAGGTTCCCTGGTAGGATTTGTGACCCTGTGGGAGACCCACACTGGAGCAGCCTGTCCCTGAAGGACTGCACCTCTTGGAAGAGTGATCCACATTGCAGCAGTTCGTGAAGAGCTGCAGCCTGTGGGAAGGACTCATGCTGCAGAAGTTTGTGGAGGACCGTCTCCCATGGGAGCGACCCCACGCTGGAGCAGGGGAAGGACTCCTCTCCCTGAGCAGCAGCAGACACAACCTGTGATGAACTGACTGTAAACTCCCTGTGCTGAGAGGAAGGAAGTAGAGCCTGGGAAGGAGAAATAGGTGGGTGGAAGGTCTTTGTAAGATTCATTTTACTTCTCATTATCCTGCTCTGATTTTGATTGGTATATTTTCACTGGTAATAAATTCAATTAATTTCCTCAAGTCAAATCTGTTTTGCCCATGACAGTAATCAGCTGATGACCTCCCCCTGCCTTTATCTCAACTCATGAGCCTTTTGTTACTATTTTCTCTTCCCTCTTCCCTTGCAGAGGGAAGTGACAGAGTGGCTTTTGGCATCCAGCCCATGTCAATTCACCACAATAATGAAGGCTGGATGGGAGATCCTGAGAAGCTCTTCACCAAGGCACCCAAGCACCTCTGTGACAGCTGTGTCACTTCCTTTACCCACCACGCAGCGTTGGTTGGGGGCATTGGAACTGCAGCTCTGCCGCATCCAAACTGGGATGGATGAGCCCTCTCTTGGCTCTATCATGCTCAGAAAACAGCTCTGATCTAGTAAAACTTAAAAGCCAGAAGTTTGTCCCAGGACTCTACTTTTTACCACAGGCTTCTTTCTTTCTCTCCCAAAACAGAAGCACAAAGGCAGGGGTTAAGTCCAGCCTGGGATGCTAAGCCCCTGCAGATGGGCAGAGAGAGAGATGAGGAGGAGAAGCATTTCCCTGACCCACCTGAACCCAGAGAGAATCTCCTGCACTGCTGCACTCCTGCTACTGCTCTCAACAGCTTTATTCACTAACTGCAAGTAAAGCTCCAGAGGGATTGTCAGCACTGATTCAGAGGCCTGTGAGGTATTTCCACATGATTTTATTTTTTACTGGCTGCGTACTTCTGGCTAAGTCAACAAATCCAGTCATTGCTGTTACACATTGTCCTCGGTCTGACATTTATTTTTGCTCATGGTAAAAGAAACCACAGTTCTTTCTGATTAACTCCACAGAAATGCCTATTACTCAGACAGGAGTCTGAAAGTTGGCTTGAACTAATCAGCAAATTGGTTTAAAACAATTAAGTTTCAAGGATGAGCATCCTCTGGCATCCAAAATGCAATTCTGAGGGATTTATTCGCTTCTAATGTTATTTTTTGTCTTACCGTACCCATCAGGTTAATAATCCCAGACAGGACAGAAATGTCATCAAACCCAGCCAGCCCATCGTGGTATAAACCCAAAATAGCACAATTAGTTTCCTCAATGGGCTTCTCTACAGAAGCAACATATCCTGTTCCAGTCTTGGCCCTCTACATGACTTGTGATTCAGTTTTGAGAGGAAGAAGTTCACAAAGAGACTGCATGAGTTAGTGCAAACCCCAGAAGTGCATCCTGCAAAAAGGCAGTAGAGATGGCCCTAAAGGCGATTGCACAAGTCAGTGCTTTGCCATAGAAATACAGAATCATAAACTGTCCTGAGCTCAAAGGGACCCACAAGGATCATCGAGTCCAACTCCTGACCCTGCACAGGACAGCTCCAAGAGTCACCCTGTGCCTGAGAGCATTGTCCAAACACTTCCTGAACTCCGGTAGGTTTGGTGCTGTGACCACTTCCCTGGGGAGGCTGTTCCAGTGCCTGAACACCCTCCAGGTCAAGAACTGTTTCCTAATAACCAACCTACCCCCCTACCACCACGAATAAGCTTCATGCCATTCGCTCAAGTCCTATCACTGCTCACCAGAGAGAAGAGATCAGTGCCTTTCCCTCTGCTTCCTCAAACTTGCAGCAGGCTCGGCCAGCTGGCCAGGCCCAGCTGTTTGTTGGTGGTCCAGTACAGGACAACTCACCCTTAAAACAAGATGAATGAGTTTCAGCAAGTAAGCACAGACTACCTGACAGAGGGACACAAAAATGCCCTAAGAAAGACTTACAGCACATAAAAAAAGCCAAGGCTGCCAAGCCAAAGAGTTGCACAGTGCCCTTTCATACACCATTCCCCCAAGTCTGACAACAGGAGAACATCAGGCTGCAGCTGGGCTTTCATGAGAGCACAGTGCCTGTGTTGATGGTTTCAAGTTGGCTCAGGGTCAGTGCAGCTTCTCGGTGGCAAAACAGCCTTGAAGGACTCAACACAAAGCACAGTGACTCTCTTCTCTCCCTGTTGTCAAAGCATCACTTGCAGCAAGAGCCTGAAAGCGTGTTACCTGGGAAAGCAAAGCAACCGCATTAGGGAGCGAGAGCACAAAGCACACCGTGACATTTACAAGTGAGCTTGAGCTCACTCATTTGTATTTCAAAGGCCAGGTTGACACAATATATTTTTCTTGTTCTAGCTTTGGCTGTGAAGGGAATAATACACAATTTTGAGAGCTGCTGCTACTGCATCAGCTTTCCTGCAGAGTCAGATACAACAACATTCAGCCTGCTTTGCTTGGAGAACATAAGGACCAATCTTGGAAAATGCCCCTTTGGCTGATATAAACAAAACCAATTTCAGGAGGCTTGCTCATGTCCATACATTCACCCATCCTAAACTGACCCATCCTAAACTTCCTATGGCTCAAGTGAATGAATATTAAGCTAATCATGTTGAGTGTCTCCCCTCTTTCAGTAAATTCACACTACGAAAGTTTTCCATCTTCAGAGTTCTCACTGACTGAAGGTGACATTTAGTGACAAAACAGGCTCAACAGTTTAACACCTTTGTGGCCTCCATTACACTGTAAGGTGTCCTCCTTTGCAGGAAAGGATCAGCATTTCTGATCCCACCACCAGTAGCAACCCCACCAGCCCTGATCAGGCACACCCCTCTTGGTGACAAGCCACAGTGCTCCTTAGACCAAGAGCTGCCCCTCCAGCCCAGAAACCCACTGCAATACTGAGTAGATATCCAATTTATAGTCTTCCCTGTCATGCCAGACACACCAAGACCCTTGTTGGAGGTGGCAATATCCTGCTCTGGCATAACACCTGCCTCAGCTGACAACCCTGAAACTGGCAGCCAAGTAACACAGTGCCTTTACCTGCAATAATTTCAGCCTCACATCCTCCTCCTAATAAACACCCAACTGTCTCAAAGGAACAACCCATCCTTCTCACTTTTCACCTCACATATTTTATGCCTCCTGTTTTCAGGTCATGAGTCCAGGAACTCCAGAGCTTCCTGGAAACCTTTACCTGCCTACAACAAAGCTCATCACAATTCAGCTGGGCAAATATGTAAAAGTGACAAAGTCACAATGGGCCAAGTCTCCATCCCCTTGGTAGACACCATCATGACGATGTGGAGGCCCTTGAAGAGATGCCATCATAAACAATGACCATGAATGTCCAAGCAATAGAGATCACCCTCTTCTAAGCAGGACCAAAAGATGGGAACATTAAGCAGGCATTTTGCTTCACTGGTTCCTTCAAGTCAGAGTTGGCCACAAAGTTTCACTCTTCCTCCATGACTGGATCCCACAGTTAACTCTGCCTCCTTTCCTGTCCCCAAACATGCTGGCACTGTTACAGTCCTTCTACCCAGATTCTGAGTCCATGCATGTGACCCAAGCAGGCACACTAGGAAAGCAAAATAGCAAAGTTAAGGTATTCAGGAAACCATGGGGGAATCAATTTGCCCACTTAATGATCTTCATATCCAAATCAGAATTTTCCTTTCAAGTTTGCCATCCAGTGCAGTTTCTCACATCGATCTTCTCCACCCACCCACGCACTCCACATCTGCCCTGCCTGCTGTCTCCAGCCTTCATCCATGCCCATGACACTCTAGTCATGGTCCAACATGTCTCCCCCTCTATTTTGGGGCAGGTTTATCCCCATTTTTAAAGTCATCTTCTTCATATACACATTGCCCACGCTTGTGGACCCATGCTCATTTGCATACACACAGCTCACGAGCGTGCGTAACTCAGGGATCTGGAGACTTCCACCCAGCAGCTCCAAAGCCCCCACATCCCTCACCTGCAGTCACCCGAAATGGTGCTCGATAATTTGTGTCTTCTCTTGCCCAGTGGAGCAATGGCCTTGTTTGGGGATGAAGGGAAGCAAGACAGGTCACAGAGAGACCTGGCAATGGACTGGTTGGACCCAACATATCCAAGCCAAGATCCCATCACAAAAGTGAGAATTATTTCCTTGTGACACAAGCACAGACAAGACAAGCTTTATATAAATCACATACAGTAACACATACTCACACAGAGCTATACATAAGAGATATATATATACAGTATACACCAAAATAACACCAAGGAGTATGGATGCCAAAGAAGGGATAAAATCAGCATATTAGAGAAGTGGCAAAATCTCGTAAGATAATGGAAAAAAGGCCTATTTTGAAGAGTAATGAAGACATTTCAAAAATATTGGGTACTCTTGGCTTGGAGCCCTACATACCACAACATACGACAATCACGTCAGATTGAAGAAGAAGAAAAATCAGCCAGAAGGTCCATGGGAGATATCCCAAGAAAAACAAGGATTGCATGTGGTAGGGCGCTGCAGCAAATTATTTCCTTGGCATCACAGAGTGCACCAGTGTGCTGTCTAGTCCAGCCTGCTGCTGAAATGCAACTTTCTTAAAGTCACACAGCCCTTACATGGCAAAAATTAGCATAACCTCAGAAATAATTTTTCAAGATATATTCCTTGAAGGTTAGCCCAACATTAATGAGACAAAAAGCAATGTTGGCAGGGAATACCAGGATGCCATCCTTGAGACTTAACCCAGAGAAAGCTGAAATGTCAATAATGTCAAATGCATACAAATTGGAACCAAATAATACTGTTATTAGCTCAATTACTTCATAACAATCAAGTTACAGTGCAAAAGGAGACAGAATATAAAATGAAAATGGGTCAGACAGTTTTTACCACAACTGGATAATGTGTTCAAGGGCATCGAAAGGAGCACACGAGCATCCTAGGGTTAAGAATCAACCCTGAGAAGACTTAACAGATCCTCTAGAATGGAAGAAACTAATAAATGCAAGGTAGTACTAATCTGTAATAAAGCCTACTACAATATTAAACAAGAACTAATTAAATTCAAATAAAGGCACTATATATATTGATCAATAATAAGTGCAAAATGTAATCACAATCACAGCACCCAAAATTAAGACCTACTACCGAGATGGGGGCAAGCATGGTGCATTTGAAGACGCATGTTCTGCTCCACACTTTATGGACATCAGGCCTTTAATGCACTTTACTTGGGTAAAAGCCCCCCCCAGCACTTTCTGAACCGAAATGTGTGCCCGAGACACCAACACAGCTCTGAGCATCATTCACCCAGCTCAGCTTACAGCAAAAAGTTTTCCTAACTTTCCCATTCTTTTTGACGCCATTTTACTGGATTATTTGGTTATAGGCATGAGGGATGAATTGCAGGCACAGGGTAACTCAATCCCTCTCCCTGGAGGAACTCTACTGGCAGCTTGAAGTGAGGTGCTGACCTTGGTTACTTTACCCTGGTTTTTTGTTTTTTTTCCTGCAAGCAACCACAACAGAAACTTCAAGCAAAATTGTCCTGAACTCTCCTGGAGATTTGGAATTCAGTCCAACATGGGTGCTATTTGAACTTCATGAAAGGAACATCTCAAATAAAAAGGTTTGTGATGGTGTGCTGCAGTAAAATTGATTTTAAAGCCTTAATACACCAGCTCATCAAGAGAAATACAATGCACATTCATTAACTCCCAGCATGCTGGCAGTTTCAAAGGTGCTACCCATGGCCAAGATCAGCCTGTTATCCCAAACACAAGCACTCATTTGCTGTTGTAGCCAGGACACAGCTCCAAATTTTATATTTATTCTCTGTTTCAGGGAAACAAGCACTTAATACTAAACTCATTTTACATACAAGCAACAAAGACATCAAGAAATTAGAAGGTGAGACTACTCTCTTCCTAGCCTCAGCTGTCTGGAAGTTGGGCATCTAACATAAGCCAAATGTTTGGAAACTTTCCATGATTCGTAGAGGAACAGCCTGGTCCAAATCATTATTTGTTCCCACTCTTCCCACAGAATCTAAGTGGTGTTTACATTGGAAAACCATTTTTTTGGATTTCACACCCAACCTCACCTGACTCCAAACCACAGCCATTCAGGAGCCATGAAATCCACCACACAGCACCTCAAACTGACACAGTCATGCTGGTACAACATGTCCAAGTGGGTCAGCATTCTGGATGCCAAGTCACACTTTTGGACATTTCTAATCCAGCTGTCTGACCTGCCCAAGGTCACTTGAGAAGTATGTTGCAACACCAGGACCAGGGTGTTTCACACTCAGGCTTGAGGTCTTCCCCCTTTTGGAAAATGAAACTGCTTTCAAAGCCTTCATTTTCGCTCTCAGAAAGCACACAAAAATTAATCCCAAGAAGCATCAAGATTTTTGAGTTTGTGGTTTTTTGCACAACTGTTAAAGAAATATGAACATTCAATTCAGCAAGACAATCCATTTTCCTCCATCATCGAGACATCTCTTCATGGACAACCTACATGGTATGGGACTTCCCAGCAATCAAACACAAGGAATGCCCATTCTGCCACTTCCCACCTGGTTCTGCTCAACTGCCCAGCAGCCCTGCCTGCACCAGTGGCACCATCACAGCAGAGCACATGGAAAGGGCCGCAGCCTCAGATGGTCATCCAAAACACCAAGGTATTGGGAATAACATAAAATAGTCAGAACCATCCAATTCATGCTCTTTGGGACTATGCCCAGTTTGGAAATCTTCCCAGGAAAAGGTAATTTGTAAAGCACTATCTATACAGTAAGGTCTAATGAGTTAATCCATGTCACAATGTATAGCTGATGCCTTCCCACAGAAGAATGCAATCCAGCAAGGACATACGTATTCCTGGCATGTCACTACACATACTCAATTAGAAGGAACGTCAGCTCTCCCTGTTATGATCACAAGGAGAAACAAGATGGAAAACCACCACCCACCTCATTCCAAGTCAGCAGCTCACAGTCTGCCTGCTTGGAGCAATAAGGGCAACCCGTTCCTCCACAGATGAGGTCCCTTTATTGCTGTTACAGACCTTTCAGGTCCTCTTTTTTGGGGGAATCCAGTTGACAAATTCAGGCAAACAGACCCAAACAAAGGAGAAAGAAAAAAAAGCACACCCAACACATGCAGCCATTTGGCAGTTTGGACCCTGTGTTTTCCTGCCCAATTTCTAATATCCCTTTCCATGACGGTATATCGGCATCATGCACCCACCAGCCCCATCAATGTGGACCCCTCAAGCCTCTAGGCTCCAGCTTCCATGCCAGCTTCTCTGGTGATAAAGGTGATACTGCTTTGCTTGCAACTTGCACTGGGGCAGGCAGTTAGGACTCAGGGTTACAGCTAGGAAGCATTACCCTTGGGGCACTGGGATGTTAGCAGAACACACCACAGTTTTAATAACTAACCCTTCTTGACCTCAGCCCCCTTTACTCCATATTGGTTTTCAATACACAACTTCATAATTCAGAAAATGAACAGAGTTTTCTTCAAAACGGCCAAATTTATTAAGGAAAAACATCCACATAAAGACAACATATTCCCAGTGGAGCCATCTCTGCAGGACATGCTGCAGATCAGACACTCAAGATAAAAATACAGACAATACAAACCACCTCTGAGAGAAGCTTTTTCATGCGTGTGAGTAAACCATCCATAGACACCGTTATTTTAGGAGGAAACAGCAGAACCAAACAAACCACTGATGCAAAACCTAAAAAAAAGAGAACAGAACACACCTGGTTCAACTAAATATATGCAGTCTGCAAGTGGATGCCCTCCACGAACACACGAGAATCGCACAAAATGACAGAAGGGACCACATGGCCATACACACCACGCAGTTTGCAAAGGAGACTGTACAGATCTGTACTGATTCTGTGCTCTCTCTAGACACAGACGCGTCACCACTGAACGTGGCAAGTTGCCGACTGGCCCATACGACCCTGGGAGCTGCTGATGAGAAGCAGCTGGATGTTGAAGAGAAGTCTGCAAGGAGCTGAGAGGAGACCAGACTGAACAATGTCACAGTTTTTTTCCCCCCAGATTTATACCAATGGCTCTGTGAGGATGTAATGCCTCAAAACCTTTATTCAAACACCTGGGTGCCCACACGGGCAAGGATGGAGCCTGCAGAGAGCACGGGGCTGCCCAGACTGCTGCTCCCTCCCCACCTCCCTATCCGGGCACCCGTGTACACACTCTCTCAGGAAAGTCCACCAACGCCAGAGATTTACGTCCAAAAAGGAGACAGAGGAGTCCTTCAACTTTATTTGACTAAAGGGAGAGAGTCCACCGGGACACACGCCCGCGGGGTTTTCTCTCTCGCGGTTTCGGAGGGCACAGCCTCCCTTTTACCCTAACTCCCGGCCGCACGTTGCCCTCTTCCTTTCCCCAGTGGCTGAGGTACTGGGAAGGTACAGCCTTCCCGAACCGCCTACCCCTTATCCCTCCTTGAACCGACTGTTTTACCCCAAAGTTCACAAGTTCAGGCTTGTACAGACCCTTGCCTATTTCAGGAGCCAAGCTGTCTGGGCGCGGTAAGAAACCTGCTGCCCAAAGTCAGTAGAGGCATTAAGACCCATTTCAAGGACGTTAACACCCATCAAATTGTTTGAAAAGACACTAGCACACATCTTTCCTCTCACTCATTGCCCCTGGAAGTTACTTTAAAAAAGCAAAAATGTCTGAAAAAGGCGACAACTCGAACAGATTTTTATCACCACATCCTGCACATATCACGGGAAATCAGAAAGAGGGAGGTGCAGTCCACAAAATAAATAAGCAATTAACTCTCACAGTGAAAGAGCCAACGTCTTGGCTTTGGGGAAGGGGGGGAATGGCAGCTAGGGAAAAGCTCATTAAGACCGGGAACCTATCAATGAAATGAAGGAGGTCACCCGCAGGACAGGACAGCACAGGTGAGGAGTGGGGGGAAGACCGGCCATCTGCGGCTACAGCTGGGCTGACAACACCCAGCAGACACATGTGCACGTCCAAATCACAGCAAAAAAAATTAACTTCGTTAAAAGCTTTGGTTGGGTGTAAATCCAGGCTGGGTGTAGAACTCGACTGCAGCAGAATAGGGGCAGGAGGGGCAGAGCAACAACTCAGCTCTCTCTGCTCTACCCTGCACTCCGCATCGGCAGGCTGGTCATGGAGGGTCCTGAATCCACGCCAGTTTCAAGCTAAGGCATTGTCACCACTTGAGCAGCCACCCCTTGAGCTGCAGCAACAAGCTGGATTCATGTATTGCTACTGCATCAAACATGAGGCAAAGCACGGCCTAAAAGCCCTTCCAAGTGATTTTAAACTAACCAGTCTCATGTGGTACCTGTTGGGGCAGCAGCTCAGCAGGCTCTGCTCACCCAGGGTTCCTCATACTGCCTTCATCAAGGAGGGTTTAAGCTGCAAATTCACACACCTGTACTGGGATCGGCATAAGCAGGCTACTGTGAAACCTGGAGGAATCAGGGACCCTCACAAGGGCCAACCAGGGGACCCAGATTCCCCCCACCAAGACAGCAGAGCCATGGCCCACCCTTTCCTCTCTATCTCCTGGCCTCTGGGCTTTGCCTCTTTATTCGCCTCTTTTCCCGGTCGTTAGATTTGACAAAGTGATCTCGTCCTGCTGGACCGAACTGCTTTTTCTCAGGGCTGATCGACTTGTGCCATGCAAATTACTCAGGGTGGAGGTAAACCAAGAAAAGGGGCATTCAGATGGTTCCTTTTATGTTTCACAGATCATTTGCATCCTTATTCTCTGCCTTTAGGGCAACTCTCAGTTGACTGAACACCTGCTTTTAGCTGCCGGGAAGCACATAACAAACCTCCTTCTCCACCCACCCCCAATTCACACCCCTTCCAAGCACTTAACTGGTGTCACTGAGGCTTGCAAAACCCTCCTCACTTCAGGCAGGCTGCTCATTTTATCTTGTTCAAGACTGAGATGACGACATTCTTCTGCTTACCATGTCCCAGAATCCCAAAGCATCCCAGCTCAAGGAAATCCCAAACTCAAAGAAAGCAGAGAGCTTCACACCAGGCCACCAGCTTGGTGCCCTCGCATCTCTGAGCCCTGAATATTCTTGCTGATGTCCACGGTGTCAGGCCAGCACAAAAATGCTTCAAAAAAAAGGAGTGATAGAGAAAGAAAGCCAGATGGAGTGAACTTAATTGTGAAAAATCCAGAGAGACATCCAGCAGCCAAGTAAAAATGAGGCTGTTCCCTGGGAATCACTGATACTGCACAAAGCATCCCCCCTTCTCAGACACAGCCCTTGGATCTCCTGTTAAATTGCTCTTCCTTAACGTTAATTCTCACAGCAACTCCAAAGAATCAATGTATTCCTGCACTCTGGATGGAGAATCGAGGCACAGATTCAGAGCAAAGAGACCAGTGGCAGAAGCAAGCATCAAATATAAAGGCACCATGAGTCCCTGTGACATCTTCTGGTCCCCAAGGCAGACAGATGGAAGGCAGGAGACGCATGTGTCAGGCTCAGGCAAAGGGCAGGGACCACATCATTTCACTGTGACAGTTTCCCGTGCTATAAAAAGGAGAGATTCCTCTCTCCAGGGTGGCAATGAAAACACTCAATTATTAGTAATACAGAAAAGCTAACAGTAAATTGCAGAGAAAAAACTAAATAAATGAAGAATAACACACGCACACATTCCCTTTGCCCACTTAAAACTAAACAATAGTGATGTACTACAGCAAATTATGTTTGTTCCTTGACTTAAAAGTGACAATCTTGATGACGGACCATCAACATCAATCCCTCTTTCTGAACAGACTGCCCTCAGAGAACATATTGACGGCAGAAGTACAAGCATACCAAAAATCTTCCAGAGTTACCTCTGCTTAGGTACAACACCTTGTACATCATTTCAACCAGTGTGGATATTTATCCTCACTGCAGTAGGGGTCAGCCAGCACAGGCTGAGCACTCCGCAAACACAAGCAGAAAACAATGTTTCCATCCCTCAAAGAACTAGGAGGGGAAGCAGAGGAGCTGGCCTAGCAAAATCAGGCAGATATCTGTGGGGGGATTTCCCCTGGCTGGGACATGCACAGAGTGATGTGCTCTGACGGAGCATTCTAATCAACACAGACCTGGCATGCAGGTCCCAGCTTTTCACAGAACCACACCTGGAGGATGCTGCACCTCAGCCAAGGTACCACGATGTGGATGCTCCTGCTACAGGTCTCAGGCTCCCATGGGGAGACGGCAAACATTGTTCCAAACCTTCCTGTGGCTGAAAAGCCACAAGCCACATCACTCAAAATGCCAAAGAGCAGAGCAGCTCCAGGGCTGGTTCCCAGGAGGTTACAGTGCAGCCCAAGCAGCCTCACTGGCTCTTAGTGCTGAGGCTCCTGGGGCTGGAATCGTCCTGCTGATTCTCACTGGGGCTGCAACAGCTAGTGTGAGATGACCCAGTTGGACTGAAACCTCCTCAGCAATCATACCCTATCCTTCAGGAATGTACGTATGCTGCCAGTCAGGGTGTATAAATGCTGAGAGCAGGCTCAGACAAGTGGCTCACAGATTTAAGCTGTGTCCAAACCTTGAAGAAAATTTAAGGGCAGCTTAGGAGAGGCCAAGCTGTCATGCAGTGGCTTTGGACACCCCAAGCCACAAGCAAGCAGCCTGAACTCCAGTCCTCCTACACAGGGAACAGACATTTCACATGCCTTGCAGACCCTGCATCCAAACAAGCTGCCCCAGCTGTGCTGACAGTGCAGAGAAACAGGTATTTTAGGGAATGATTCAATCCATTCAGATACCTACAGCAGCTCAGGGTCAGGCACTTCCTAAAAATATCCATTTCCCTCCACTGACTGTAAAAGGAGGCTGGGGGGAGGGGGGAGGAACGAGGACTGGATCAGTAGCAGGTAATTGCAGCAGAGTTCTCTAAACCCAGAAAAGTCCCCTGCTGCGAAGCTTAAATACAGCCAGAAACAAGGTCTGTGTGATGCACAAACCTCAACATACTCCAGATAGTCTCCAGCCCTTCTGAGACTCCCAAACACAACAGCAGTCTACAATCCTCCCATCAGCCCTGAAGAGGCAAAATACAGGGAAATCTGTACCAAAAGGAAATCCGGAGGAACAACAGAAGAGGTCTCACCCAAAAGGTGCAGGGAAGACCAGGAGGGCTTCTATCTCCAGGCTTATGAGCGCTGAAAGACATCACCACTCACCTCATTTCCCAGGAAACCCTGGCAGGATCTGATCTCCCTTTGACACGCTCCTCCCTTCTCCTTTTTGCAGTCAACTGAGACCTACATGACATTACAACAAAAGAAATGTCAGCAAGCTCAATCTTGTTCCCTCCTTCCAACCAAGAAACTTCAATTTCCTTAATTTTTCAACATAAGGCTGCACTGGATATATAAATTGCAGCTTATATATAAATATTTATACATCTATTTAATATATATTACCTATTTAAATATATGCATATATACATACATATATATAAACATATAAGTTGGTGAAGGTACATGGCCCCATGGGAGTGGCTGAAGCAGCAGCACATTCCTCTGTAGCCACCAGAGTTCAGGCATCAGTGATGGAGCCCTACAGCCTGTTCCACACTGGACACCCACAATGACCCAGCAATGTGGTGTAAAAATGAGCATGACGAGGTCCTCCTGAGATGTTCACAGCCAGCTCTAGAGCAATCCCTCAAACACTCCTAAGGAGTAGTGGGAGGAAACAGACAGAAGTGCCAGGGAGTCTGGGTGGCCCAGAGCTGTGAGGAAAAGGGACGGAGGCAGCAGACTCCTGCTCCATGACCCAGAGCATCCCAGTGTCATCATGAAGAGGACACGGGCTTTTCCTCGTGGTGACCAGACAGTGCTGACCCCCCTCATTACAGCCCAAGGGTCACACAGGACAGCCAGATGGACAGACATCAGGCTGTTCGTGTTCTCAGTGCTCTGCTGGGTGGTGGTCCTTGCAGACTGTT
This sequence comes from Gymnorhina tibicen, assembly GCA_013399875.1. NCBI lineage: Eukaryota > Metazoa > Chordata > Aves > Passeriformes > Artamidae > Gymnorhina > Gymnorhina tibicen. The sequence goes on along the minus strand of VXAZ01008167.1, from coordinate 1,662,588 downwards.
TTCTGCCACCATCCAAGTCCCCATCCTCTCCTTCTCAGGCCACAGAGCCCTTGTTGGCACAGCCATAAATCACAGAGCCATATATCAAACAGCTTTCTATTGCACAGGCTGCTGGCAGTGTGAGTTTGAGGCAGAGCAGGGAAGGGGACCTTTATTACCATCAAAATCGCCTCATCACTCAGCCTACTTAACCCAGCCACATTTGCACTGCTAAATTTGGGAGAGTATGAGAAGCATTCCCTCATAGAGGTGGGGGAGGGACAAGCCAGCTTCTGGCCTTCTTTAACTCCCTGCCAAGTGCTCTGTAATTCCAAGTCCATGTCAGGGAAGCCACCCCTAGCTGCACAGCAATGGCCCAGACCCAGCAAACCTGGAGATCTGTGCCTTAACCCCTTCCAGTCAGCGACTGAGCTTGCCTATTTTAAGAAAATTACTGAGTCAGGCTTTAGGAAACAGCTCCTTCTGAAATAACAGGTATCCAGGAGGTGTGTGGGGGGAATTCTGGACACGTCCACACATCAGCCTCAGACAGTGAGTTTGAAGACCCTGCCCTGAAGGGGCAGTGCTCAGCCTCCTACCAGCTAGCAGCAATCCTCACCTTCAAACTGATTTAAGAAGCTGTGAATGACTACTTTTGGGTGCAAAATAGATGAATAACTCAGGAGAAACAGCATCAATAGCTGCAGCAGGAAGGGGTCACCATCCCTGTCAGCATCTAGAAGCATTACCCTGACCTGCAGCACAGGCACCTATAAACAGTTATTGCCAGGCTTTGCTTTTGAGATCATAGAAGCAAATTAAACCTCTCTCTCCTCGTTGCTGGCAGGTACAGGAAGGAAATGCAGGTTACAGTAACCTTTCTGGGCCTGTCCTCCATAAACACCATCAGCACCTGCACCCTTCTGCAGATGCCCAGAGAAATCTGCCCCTGGAAACACAACCCATGGAACATCTGGGGGGGGGGGGGGNNNNGAACAACTTGGGGGGGGGGGTGTTGCTGCCCACACCCAACAAATAAACATGTTAATTAATCCCAGAGGGTGCCAAGTCCGGTGGTGTATATGGTAGCCAGAAATTTTCCCCAGCATCCACACTGAGACGTTCGAGGGAGCTTTTGAGGAATCCAGGCATAAGACTGGGCAAGCGGCTGGAGACATTTCCCAAGCAATTCACACGCACACCAAAAAAAACCCGGCTTGTTTTCCGCAGAAGTGGGCATCAAACGTTCTGACATCAAGAAGGATGATTAAAGACAGCTGAGTTGCAGGAAAGATTAAAAGAACTAAATATGCCCAACCTGGCTAAGCAATGAGTAAGAGGAGACGTGATAAAAGACTCCAGGCATCAGAATGAAGGGAGTGGCGTGGCATTAAAGGACTGAATAAAATATCTTTCTGAGAAATGGATCCATCAACGATCTCTCAAGAGATAAGGTACAAGCCTCATTTTTTAGGCATTTATAAAACCGGTCGCCAGAACTGAGGTTTTTGAGGAGAAATCCACATTGCCCCGAAGGAAACATACACCAAAGCTTTTTATCTCTGCCATGGGGTGTTGCAAACGAGGAGCTCAATGCCACCAGGGAGCACAGGAAACTTGGGAAGGAGCAAGCGTTTCATACCACCTCACCCAAGAAACAGAAATATGCCTTTCACTGTAAAATTAAAATTTATATATATATTTGATTTTTCACCCCTTATTTTTAATTCAGCAGCCCTAATCCATAATATTTCAGGTTTAGGGAAAGAAAAAAAAAAGAGGAAGAAAATAACCACCTGCCTATTAAAAATGAACAGGTCTGGAGATCTTACAAGATTTTTTCCCCCACAATAAATAAAGATACATGGCATGGTATCAAGGAGGCAAGAGCCTGGATTGAGCAGTGGAGTTCCTGGTGACTGCCAGCCCAGAAGCTCTCTAGACACAGCAAGACACAGCACACACATGGGCAAGGTGACAAAATCCTGGGAAATTTTTCAATACCTGGCTCTGATGAGATCATACCCTTCAGTGAAAGTACCCTCTGACCCTGTGAAACCCAGGGACCTGATACACCTCATAAAGATCAGAAGTGAGCCCTAAGGCCTGAGTAAACCACCCAGGAGGAGAGATAAACCTGTTATGCTGGCTTTGCCCCAAAAAGCCGTGTAATGCACACCTAACTATCAATTCTGTGAAGCCAAAGCAGTGGATTCTGTGTAATTTCACATGGTGTCCAGCCATATGAGGGTCTTCTGAACATTATCCCCCCTGGCACAGAGGGGTGCACCCCAGGGAAGGAGCTTGACCTGGCCAAAACTATTTACTGAATGCAGACATATGCATGGTGAGGTTTCTACCAACACCAGCTTATCAGTTCATCTGATGTGCCGGGGGATTGCAATTAACCCCAGAATGTTCTTTCAGGTGCTTCTGCCCCGATATTGCTGATGCAACTCAGCCACAAGGTATGATTTACAAAGCTCAGTGGCATCCCAGATTTGGGTACCTAGAGACTTCTTCCCCAGTTGGGAAAAGCCAGAAGACATTTGTCAGTGGTGTAATTTTAAATCACAGTTATATTCACACAATGGCCACGTATCCGTCCCAGCTGCCCCGGCTCCCCTGACCTGGTGAGCCAAGTCAGGGCAGTCGAATCTAAGAGGAAACTAGATAGGAAAAAACCACAAAAGGTAAGTAATTTTCTTCTAATTAATTCCCTAAACCAGTTCAGTGGGGCTCAGGCAAGTCCTAGAAATCTTTCCCCTTTTGGCATGAGCGAGATCAGCTGAACTGCAACATGTGACTGCAATCCAAGGCAACCTTTGTTTGCAAGACCAAGACTGGATCTTTTTAATTTTATTTTTCCCCCCTTTCCCACAGCAACCTCTTAAGTTTGCAACTGCTTTTCTCCATGGGAACAGGAGATCCACCGTTAATTGACCAGTGAGTTTTATTGCAGAGCTGAAACAGGATGTTCACAGAGGATTTTATTGTGGGTTTTTTAATAAGTGGGACATTTTAGTAGGCAGTCTATCTTCTTGCTTTATGCTTGCTTGTTTCTTTGGGAGGCTGAAGTACAAAACGAGGCTGCCAGATTCATTTCATATACTGAAGAAACATGATTTTGTTCTACCCAATTATAAAAAGAGAACATAAAAAGACCCGTTCAAAGTGGAGGAAACTCTGCTCCTTACGTTTGGGATGAAAAGGGAAAATTAAAACATCTAAGATAAGTTATTATACCTTCCATCAAACCTTCGTCTTCCCACAGAATCAGCTGCTTCCATCACTGCAGCAATACTGATGCTGGAGATTACCTGGCTCCAGGTATCACTGTCACACAGAATTAAAGGTTTGCAGGCTGTATTTGGACAACTCCCTCCTTTCCTTTTGATGTTAATTTTGGGTATCCCTGCTCAGGCCATGACTGCAGTTTTACTCTGCTCTCATCATGCATTCAGGCTGACAGCCAGACCTGGCAGCCCTCACAGCAGGTGTGGCAGGAGGGCACAGCCCCTCTCTGACCCACAACTCATCCTTCCAGGAATGACTTTGGAGTCTGGAGAAGGGAATGTAAAATTTTGACCCATGCAATTCCCATTACAGGGAGTGGAGGTTATTTTTTCCCCATTCAGAGAGTTAATAAGAAACAACTCTGTCCCAAAACACAGATTAGTTTCTACTCAGATCGGATTTGGGATAGACCCTGTGTTAAAAAAAAAAAAATGCAGAGAGCTCCCACAGGATGAGCCCCAGGAGGGAGCTCTGTGCTGGGAAGCAGCCAGTTCTCCATGTCCTTCCCAAGAAATCCAATTTCTCATCCTGACACATACATTTTGGTACACCCACTCCCACTCAGCAGAGCCTTTGCCGGCATCCATTTTCCCTGGGTATTTTACAAATGCTTATCCAGAGCCTCCCATTCTCACTCTATCACATGGCAGTAACTGCTATTCTATTTTTGCTCCGGTTTTGAGAAGGTGCAAGAGAGAAATGAGTGTTTTTCAGGTTTCAGAAAAATGGGCACCTCTGTCTGTGCTGGCAGCTGCTCCTTTGCAGAGGGAAAGGGGATGCACTTGCCCTGTGCACAAAGGGAATGGGGCAGGATGTTCCTGGACTGCTGCTGGCAGTCTGGAAAGAGTTACTGCTGGGCCGGGGTGAAGAATGCAAGTGACGCAGCAGCGTCCTGCAGGGAGAGAAGGGAAAACGTAAAAAAAAAACCAAAAAAAAAAACCCTTGCAAAACCTCCAGCTCTTTGGCTGAGGTTCAGGATGACTACACTTTTACTGTAAGTGTTTAGTAACTCAGACTCACATAACCCTCTCTGCCCACTTGGGGCCACGAGATGCAGCTTACAAGATACAAGAAATGTTTCTCACACACACACACACACACACACACACACACACACGCCTGGCCGAATTCCTGTCCAAGGGAGGACAAAAAGCCTTTAACAAATTAAGCTGCATTTCCCATTTAAGCAGAGATCCATCGCTATTTATTTAACAATTTTAAAGTGTTATTTTAGCCTTCCTGGTTTGTGTGTGTTGAGAGATTGTTCCTGGGACAGGAGCCAAAGTTGCTTAGAGCAAGCCGGCAGCCGGAGAGGGAGGGAAAAGCAGGATAGAAGAGAGGAGGAAGATGTCAGGGCAAGACTTCACTGTGGTCACAGCAGCCCCCAGACACAGAGCTGGAGGGAGGTGAATAGAAAACTGGGGACAATGATGGGGAAAAAGAGCTAGGGTGGAGAGCTGTGTGTGCTCTGTCACCATTCGGTGGCTGTTGAGGCTCCCTGCTTTCAGCACCCTGAGCAAGCGTGTGGGGAGATGAGCAGGGGAAAGCAAAGCTATGGCAGCCCTGCACACACCAGCGTTCACCCAAGGAAGATGCCACAGAGCTTTCTGAAGGTACCATCCAGGCGAGGTGCTGATCCTGCCTGAAAGATGCTCTTACGGGAAAACTGACCAGAGGATGGATGACCCACCTGGGCAGAAACACCTCCTCGGAATGCCCTGCAGTACCAACAGCCCTGGGACAAATGCATCAAGGGAAAAACAACAACATTAAACATCTCCTGTGAGTATCAGACAAGCCCCACTCGGTTCTGCATCCTCCTGCCATGACTGTACTTCCAGGTTGGCTTCCAAGAACATCTCTTTTGCATGAAGGACTAGTCCTGTGAAGTCACCAAAGCCAAGATTTCATCCTTACACATAATTGCATTCACTGCTGTTATTAAAATAACGGATCTGTTCCTTGAAAAGGGACTTCTAAAGAGGAAGCTAGTTGTTATTAGTTTGTCTTCCCTAAAAACACTTTAAAAATCCTTTTTGCCAATGTCTTTGCAGTCCTCCTTTTTACCAAACTGTTCTCTGAAGTCCAGCAGTTGCTAGACTCTGCATTTCCTCATTTAGAGTTGATAATGTTGTGTCACCTGTACGGCACGCCGGGGTTTCAGGAATGCAGCTTGAAGCCTTCAGCATCACCCAAACCACCCACTGTGTTTTGCAGAAGATGGGTTTTGTGTGTGTGTCCAAAGACACATCCCTGAGATACCATACATCCTTGCTGACCTTACTGAAGAGCTCTGCAGCTCCACTATCAGCAGTCTTGCCACACCAGCCCTGCCACCAGCTTGCCATTGAGCAAGCTTCATGTGGTGGTCACTCCTTCATTTGGTGATATTACATGGAACTGTCTGGGGATTTGACTTCTTCCCAGAGTAAGCCCCAGCCTGTCAGCCTTGAAAAGGCAATGAATAGCAAACCACTTGTTCTCTTCTTCACTTTCTCTGTACCCTTTTTAAGACAAATTACCATGGTGCTTTTATTTTTTAAGCAACCGAGATCAACACAAGTCAGATTCAGCGCCAGCATGTCAAACATGTCACAAGCAAGCACAGTAAGCTTTTTTTTTTTTTTCCCCAGGGGAATTTTAGCATCAACAAGACTGGAACTGAATCCTAGGTCTTCCTAGCAAGGCTTGCATCCATATCCTCCAAGACCGTGGACACAGGTGCTGTGCTTTGAGCTGTGCAAGGATGCAGCAAGGCAAGGGAACCCTGAAAACCACAGGGGAAAGCTCTGCAGCCTACAAAAAATCAACCAGGCGTATCCTGTAGGTCTGCCTATCTATGATCTTCCTCTTCAAGGCACTTCTATATCCTCCAGTGATTTCAAAACCCAGCACATACTGTTTCAGCTTTGATGCACTATGTGCTCATTATCAACCAATACCAGAATATCCTTTCTTCTTGCAGTAAACCCCCTTTTTTTCCCTAGGGGTAGAGCTGGTCAGACAGAACAGACCAGGCATTTAGCATTTCATCATAAACCTAAGTATCAGCGTGAATCACCAAGGCTTGCACAGCTCCAGCACATTCCCATCAGCTGCCAACACCAGCCCAGTAACATCCCTGTCAGGCAGCAGTTGCAGGGGTATTTGGTTTAGCATCCGCAGTGGAGGAAATCATCAGCTTACATTACAGCACAGAGTGACCAATTTGTGGTCAACCAAACTAATCCCAAGAGCCAAAAAGCCAAGTGCAATGCAGTAATGACAGAAATTTGGATTCAGAACATCAGGAGGCGTTGAGACACTCAGCCTCAGCAGGACTGACAAGGGTAGAAACCATGCCAAAATCTGGATGCAAGGACTGCAGAAATGCTGGGCCGGGAGGGAAGTCTAACAGCCACCAAGCCCTGAACCCTCTCTTGGCTTGTCTTTGTGCCCTCCAAGGCAACACCGGCACAGCCCTGCCAAGAGAAAGCAGGACTCAGCTGCAGTTCCCAGCGACAAGCACCATTTGCCCCACCACCCGGGAAGGGCTGCTGTGATGCTTACAAAGAGGTTTCTAATGCTTTTTGGGTCAGCTCCAGCATCACTCATTCTACTTCGCCACCACCACCAGGAGCTGGAACCTACACTTTGAGAAATGCCAGCCTACCCTGCTGCTACCAGGCATGATGGAGGCGATGCACTGGGACACAGTGCCCGGAGAAGCAATTCCCTGTACGCACTTTTTGTCTAGTCCTGTCGTCAGACATGGAGAGACATCGTGTGCTGCACTCTTCACACCACCTTCCTGGATGTCTCACATCTGCTGTGTTCCCTTCAAGTCTCAACTATACCAGGTGCTCACAATCCCAATGTGTAAGAGTTCCTCTCCTTGCCCTCCTTCCTTCTGCATGCCATCTGTTGTCCAGGCAAACTTGTGTGGCCATACTTTGAAATGAATTTGGAGACACTTCAGCTTTATCTATACTAAGAGAAGTTCCTTGTCCCAGCTCACTGTGGACACAAGTTGTGGCTACACAACTGACCACACAATGAGCTGCAGCACAGTCAATACCAGGAGAGCAGAGAAAACTTAGCCCCGAAACTACTGCTGAAGACAGCATCCCATCAAACCATGGCCTGACACCTGTGGGCTGTTGGGGTTTTTTCCCCCAGGTTTAACATATGCAAATCTTCCAGCTATTCCTGGTAAGTAAGTTTTCCCAAACAGAAGCTTCATCTTCCCAAACTGCCTGCTTTCATATTTAAAATAGAGGGGCTGAGACTGGATGCTGTGTTCCAAACAGGGTTTTTTATAGGACAACAAAGATTGAAGAGCTGGAATTATCACCTTTGCCATTTTTCTCTGGGCTATTCAAGATCTGCCTGTCTTGTAACAGGATCTGACTGCAATTCACAACCAGCTTGTGATTCACTGCAGCTCACAGATCACTTTCTGTAGTTAACCTGATCATTTCGAGAGTTACTGCTCATTTTGGGTATGTGCGTCTGTTTTCCAAGAGTGCTACTTTGCACTTGTCTTTACTGAATTTATTTTTCTTATCTTTAAACTTGCAGCTCATTAAGGCAACTGTAAGAGAAGATGTTATCACCTAAGTACCTGCAATGTCCCTGGTTGCATTTCATCTTCTGTATCATCTGCAGTCTACCATCTAATCTGCTACTGACCCTGAAAATGCCTTCCTGATCCAACAGAGAACTAATTTCTTTTAGCTTCTTAAGTACCCACTTATGATGATTTCATCTTCAGCACATTTCCCAAGTGGGTTTACTGAGCTGTCAGGATTTCCTCAAGAACTACTCTACAACTTTCAGCACTTTTTTGGTAAAGTCACTAAAATACCAGACTTGGTATGAGATTGCCTAGTAGTTCTGCAGGCTCTCCATCCTTCAGGAGAACTTGGCACACCAGGAGGTATCATAGCTAAGGCTGGCAACTCAAAACAATACAAGTTCTAAAGTTACTTGAAATTTTCTTTAAAGTCAGGTCAAGCAAATCATCCATTCCCCATTTACAATCAGCATCACAGTTTTTCAAGCCTTACCTAACCAGCTCTCCTTCGCTATTTCCCCAGGCTGAGCTAAGACTTTAGGGCTGCAGGCACTTACAAAGAAAAGCTCATGCCCAACGGGTTAAGACTTATTATTTTCATTTACTTTAAATCATAAATATGATTTCCACTTGAAAAGGGAACACTTCATTTAACAGACACAGTGGCTCTGATGGGTAATGCAGGGTTTTGAAGGAAATTAGAAAAAAAAGGAAGCAAGGGGAAAAAGAAAAATAACACTTCCAGAAAGTTTTCCGAAGGAAATGAGTAACCACTTGTTATTAAATGATAAATCACAGTCCTTGGAAAGTGGCATTGTCTGTGGTCTATTTTTAATGAGAAAATACCCCTGTCACTGGCACAAGGGCTGTATGGGACACGTCTGTGGACAGCGGAAGTGTTCACTGGGAGCCATCATCTCAATGCTGCTATTCCCATCACTTATCAGCAATATAAAAACAGGATGAAAAGAACCTGGCTTAGAGAAAAAAAAATGCACCCAGGGCAACAAACAAGGGCTACTGTTCTCCATGGATGGAAGATGGGAGGAAACACCAGAGACCAAGTGGAGGCTGAGTGTAGTCTTAGGCCTTGCTTGTTTTCTGTGTGTGAGGGATGCACATGAAGCCACAAGGAAGCAAAGCTGTGCTGACCCCAATGTCTCTATAGGGGATCAGGTGACCTCCCACGTGCACTAGCATCCTCTTTGTCCCCAGCATGGGAACACATTAGGCATATGGCCACAAGAAACCTCTGGGCCTCTTTTCCCCAGGGTTTGCCACCAACACAGAGTTTTCCGGGGAAGCACCTGATGCTGAAGCACCACTGATGCTGAACACTTCAGAGGTGTAATTAGCCTCATTTTATGATGATAAATGAGTCCCAAATTCCTGTGGCAAAGTGACTCGCCAGCTGGGAAGAGGCACACAGTGTCAAGGGAAGGGAAGCAAGAGACAGCAGAGCTGGCTGGAGGCTCAGCTATAAGCACAGCCTCAAAACCAAATCAGAGGGACCACGAGCTCCCAGATCTGGCCATCAGGCAGCAAGACTCCCTGCACACTTCTGGAGGGACCATTTCTGGCATCTTATGCCAAGCCCAACTCTCCCAAGTCCCAGCCAAGCACTACCGAGCCCAAGCCATGGGGTTCAGCTGCAGACCTGTGCTCCCCGTGCGCTCAGCCCACTCTGTCCCAACACCACACACCCCCAACAAACTTTCCAGACTGCAACAGTAACGAGCAGGAACCTATGGCCAATGTGCTGAAATACCATGCACTATGCCTAATTTTACCGTGAGGGTGACCAAGCTTGCTCAGGAAGATTGTGGAGTCCCCATCTGTGGAGATATGCAAAAGCCATCTGGACGTGGTCCTGGGCAACTGGCTGCAGCTACCTACCACCTGCATAGGTCCCTTCCAGCTTCAACCATCCTGTGATTTTTAATTGCAAAGCCAACTGCATTGCAATCCTTCACTACCTGCAAAAAAGACTGTAATTATTCAGCTTCTCAACTCTTTCTGACATTCTTTCCATAGATGATGTTTAAGCCTTTCCCCCGCTTCCTTTTAATAGGAATGCAATCCCACAGTTCACAGCAGATTATAAAACATGCACACACACATCACTCTTCCAAAACAGCATTTGAAAGTGTTTGTTTGATTTTTTTTTTCCCTCCTACCCATAAACCACCACCCTGTTGGTCTCATTCATTGTGTGGCATTTTGCAACGAAGCGTAAAAATGGTATTAATCATAGCTCTGAAAAAACACAAACTTCTTCTCTGAGGTTTGAAATAACCATTTGGAAGAAAAACTTCCAGGAGCCAGAAGGACTGACAGAGCTGGAGACTGAAGTCCTTGTTTTCAAAGGCCAAGTGTATCCCAATATATCCCTTGGAGAGTTGCCCCAAGCCAGAGTTATAATACTTTATTCTTCAGTTCAAGTAGCAAGAAGGAGATTTGGTACAAAATCAGGACAAATACCTAAAGAGAATAGGGAGGAAAATGTGTGGTAAATCTAATGGGAGGCCTGAGCTCTAATGGGAGGTGAGAGTGTCTGAAGCTTCAGCTGCCTCTCATCTTCAAGATGTTGCAGCCAGAAAGACCAGATAAGGGTACCCATATCTCACAGGCAGCACCTGAGCATCATGTACCATGTGCTGGCACTCACCCATGGCATAGTGTCGCTTCAGCCACAGGCAGAAGCACAGAGATCTGCTATGCCAAAAAGGCTATGCCAAAAAATAAAAATCATTATCATCTTTATGTTTTCTGGCCAAACACCACTGGAGAAAATTACCTTCTACATAAATCAAGCTCTTTGTCCAGCTCTGTAGATTCAGTGCTTCTCATAGAAGGGGAGCTTCTGTCAAAGATGGAGTCAGGAAAAAACATGAAGCTCTTTTTTAAGATAGATGCTTTAGCAGAGATTTGCCAAAGGCTTTGGAATCCCTCTGCTTCAGTGGTAAAACATTAATAATTTAAACACCTTCTTTTAAATTAGGAAGGGCACTAAAAGAAACTACTGAAGGAGAAAAACCATCAAGCTTGCCACTACCTCCAACTCAAATACTGACATTTTCTCTCAAACCTCAAAAGTAGTTTCAGCAACCTAGCAAATGAGACATTTACATTTTTCTTACCTATCCTTCCCTCTCATCTTCTCCTCTGCTATTAATCTTCCAGGCAAAGCAGTTGACCACAAGGACAGGGCACACTGATCATCCTGGTGCAGAACGCCCCAGAATGCCGCAATCAGGGGCAGGGGTGGTGCAAACAGTTGTAAAATGTTTCACAGGGCATGGCAAACATTTCATGTTTACTGTTATATTAGTGGGATGGGATGGGATGGGATGGGATGGGATGGGATGGGATGGGACAGGATGGGACAGGATAGGATAGCTGGAAAGGACCTACAACCATCATCTAGTTCAAATGCAACTACTTTGTGTTAGAAGAGCAAGACAAAGAGAGCAAGACAGAGGGAGAGAGAAAATAATCAATTATTTTCTCTTCTTTTTAATCAATAATCCCAGACTCTTGTGCACAGTGAAGTTCCCTCCTTATTCAAAGTGTGTATGCCTCTGCCTCTCTTGGTTACCAACACCTTCTTTATCAGCACATTTCTTTCTTTCCCATTCTTTCAAGAGCTCTGTAAAGTGAAAAAAGTGTATTATCTCCATACTTAAGAGACAAAAGAGGCTGGCAGAGATAGGTCTACCTCACTATTTTGCAAGAGCAGGAACAATGTGGCAGCCCAAGATCTCATCCTGTCTGCACAAGCCCATCAGGGACCCCACCTCCTTCAGCAGCAGCTGGCCCGGGCACAAGCCTCTGTCCTGGTATCAAGGTGGCCAGAAAAAAGCACACACTTGGAGACACATCCTCCTCTCCCATGCAGATGTATGAACTCCAGATGACAAGTCCAAATTTGCAAAGATATGTACAGCCAGGGTGCTCCATCCATTTACTCCATACCAGGTCTTCTCTTGAAGAAAACCTCTTTGATTTGAGTTCCCAGTGCAGCCGTGTAAGCACAGGAAAAATGCAACCTTATGTCTCTCCAAAGGATGCTTAAACACATCCTGCTTCTCAGGGGGGAAAAAAAAGAGGATTAGCTATTCAAAACCTACATGCCAGGCAATTTGGTGACCGAGTGCCTTCCTCCGATAGCTTTTCTAGACAGCCATGAACTTTAAACTATTTTTTGTCTCCGACTCCCAGCAGCGCCTAAACAGTGTGAGCTAAATATTTATAGAAGAGTCACTGTTTAAGTTTCAATCCATACTCCCTGAGGTCCAATATGCCCAGATCCTGAAATGACAGCTGATTACAGAAGAGCCTGAAAACACTGCAGAGGGGACACTGACACTTACCAGATCTTTCATCTGGACACTTTCTCCGGTGGTTGTTTTGGGAAGCCTTTCCCTGCTTCTTTCAAAAGAATAGGAACCGTAGCTCTTGCCAACCAAGGTCCATATTTCATCAGACACTTTGGTACAGCTCTGCTCAATGACACAGAGACCCGGGTTTTGGGGGGCCCTCATCTGTGCTCCAGAGCTAGGCACAGGGACTGCTGCTGGAAATGCAATTGAAGCACCCAACCTGCTGAACAGCAGGCACCAAGGCACGGTGACAACACCCCAAACACCTGTGCCACAGGTGGGGCACACACAATGTCTGTCACTTCAGCTTAACAAGTTCTACCCTGACCCATCTCTTCTGGACTCAGCAACAGCTTTTCCAATTTACCATAGTGTCCACTCCAGTGGAACAAAAAAGTCCTCCCATACCTTGCAAAAGAACTAAGGATACCCAAACGTTTTGCCTAACTGAACAATCTGTCAGAAATTGGAAAGACACCTGTACGAGCCGACACACTACTGCTATAAGCTAGCCAAGTCCAACAAGTCACTTGCTTACATGTGGTGTTACACATTTTCATGGGTGAGGCAAGAAAAAAGTAAGACTGTGCTTCATCCCCTTTAATTGTGTGTGACCAGGGTCGTCCTTTTGAAATGTAACTGGGGGCTTATCACCACAAAGGAGAACACAAGATGCAAGGCTATCAAGCAGGCACAGTCCTATGCCGACACATCCCAAATGAACATCTCACCCTGTAGACCTCAGTGTCCAGCTTGGCAAGCTTCTAGAGGAACAGCAGAGGCTGGGAGACAACACCCAAGCAAACACACTTCCAATGACCGCCCAAGGCTGGTAATTCCCTTTGTTTTTATGGTTTCATATACAAGCTCCTGCATGAAGAACAGAGCAGAAGGTGCTTACTCCCCTCAGATGGGCGAGAGCTTGCGATGTCTTTGCTCAAGTCCAGGTACCTCAAACCAGCACCTGCTTTGAACAGCCCCTTGGATGACTGCATGTTGCTGAAGAACTCTAAACCCCCACTGACAGCTGTTGCTGTGCCCATCCCATCAAGATGAATTCTTCATCAGCACTGCAGCAAGATGGAACTCAGCAACGTTGCTCCATCCTGACGTTCTCCAAGGGGATAGTAGAACTCATCCTCCCCTGCACAGGATGTTTCAAGGCATTTAACCCCAGTAAAATAGAAAATGTGGTGTTTCAAGGAAGAGGATGACTTTTGTCATCAGGTGGATCTCCAGGACAGGTTTGCACACTGCCATTCATTTGGAGTCTGGATATCCAGTGTGAAGGCCTGTGCATGGATGAAGAACCAATCATGGAAATGTCTGTGCCAATGCCACATGTGCACTCACAGCCCATACTCACCCTCACACGTGTTTTCTATCCAGACGTGCCTATGCACACACATGGGAAAGTGCCATGAAGCCTTATGGACATGCTCATGTGTACATGCATGGGAATAAGCAGGAGTACAGAGGCCTCCCACAAGCCAGCCATGATGGCAGACAAGACTGAAGAGGAGACTGCAACAAGAAAGCTGGAAATAATGACAAGCACTTTCATCAGTGAAACTGCAATTACGCAGCCAGCACACAGCCTTGCATCTCTGTGGAGAAAGCAAAACTACTTATTAAAGAGATGCCTCTACTGTGATCTGACTTTTAGAGAAAGGAGAGGAGCTGCCCTGGCTTCCCCATGTTTTATTTCTCTGACTCTCCTTCCCTGTTAGTGGAAGCACAGGCATCACCATGCACATCACCACGGCTGCTGGGTCCACTGGAGCCAGCCATGGCTGGGAGGTTGAAGGCACAAACCTACAAACAAGGAGCCTTCAAAACTGCAGCTGGTCTCCTCCAGCATCATCCACACATTCAACACCATGGAGATGACTTTACTGATGCTTTATGGAAGAAAATTTTACTAGGGCATAGAAGAGAGACACTTTTCTATTTTAATTCACCTGGCCCCAAAAAAGAAAAATAAAGGGAAAAATAAGAAGAAATACAGCCCCCCTCTTTCCCTTTTTACATAAATATTGGATCGGAGTGCTTTATGCTCCTAAGAAGTTAAAAATAGGAAATAATATCAAGTCTGTGTGCTGCATCTTTTATCAAAGCCTTTTATAAACATCAAAACCACCTCCTCTGCACTCTTTTATACTTTCCTACTGTCACTCACAATTCATAAAAGGGGTCTATAGAGATACAAAGGGTAAGGCACTTTCCAGTACTGTCAGAGAGTCTGGGACAAAAAAACAGCTTTTCCTCAAAGCTCTGAAATCTAAGAGCAATTTTATGACATAATGTCACTTTTAGCAGAAGAGATGAATAATAGATATTCAAAACATAATAGCACTTTCACAAGTAAACAATGCTTTGCAGTGTCACAGCTTTTCAGCAGCAGTGTCAGGCCTTTGCAGAAGGATCAACAGCGCAATCACCGAGCACCGCCGGGAAGCAAACACTGCAAGAACACATGTTTAACCAAAAGGCAGAGTCTCTCTGGCCAAACTCCATCTGCCTTCTCTAGAGACACACATCCAGATGCCCTCTATAAAAAAAGGGAGGTAGGGAGATTAACAAGGTGACCCAGAAACTCTTTACACATAAACTCGACTTTGACCCTGCCATCTCTGAGAGACAGGTGATAAACACAAACCTTCTCCCCACCTGAAAGATGAGCAGGCTTACACTCACCTATATTCAAGAGATATGAGCATTAATTAACTCCAACATTAAAAAAACACATTTGAAAGATGATAGCTGCTAGAATATTCATAACTCTTAGCCAGCCTGTTTATATAACTGGATATGAAGCAAATCCTCCATGCAAACCTGACAGCATCATTTAGCTGTTCAGCATCTTTTCCACAGAAGGCAAATTCCGTAACTTGTGGTCACCACTATTTTTTTCCTGCCCTGCACATAAGAGTTAGGAATTCGTAGGGAGGAAGTGATAAACCCATGATAAAAAAAATTCCAATGAACTGTCAGCATTACCCTAACCAAAAAAGAATTTCCTCCTTAGTCATCGACAGGCAGGGTAAGCCAGCTCCCCCATGAATTACAGAAGAGCAGGGGAAAAGTGCTTATCTAGGAGATTACTTCTCTTCCTAGTAAGTACCTTGGTACTTAATTTTTAAGCAGGGCAAAGGTCAAATGAAAACCACCTGATGGTGAGGCAAATGGAGCCCTGGATAAAACTGCACAGGGGCCAAGAGAAAGAGCTGCTCTTTGCAAAAAGCTTAATGAGAGACAAGAGATGGTGCCAGTGGGGAGGGTGATGGCAATTTTGCATCCATGTGCCACAGGGATGCTGCCAGTGGCAGAAGGGCACATCCAAGCTGTGGAGGGGGCCAATTCAGAGCAGTGCAGGGTTCCCAGCATCGCTCAGCACCCCAGGGAATGCCCCCAGTGAGGCAAACTGGGGTGCTGAGACTGGGCCGAAGAAACACTTCTCATCTGGACAGTAAGAATTCCAGCTTCCAGAGGCACCAGGGCTCAAATGCGGCTGTGCCTCATCCCCCAACTAGTCTACAATAATCATTATAAATATATGTACTTTTTTTTTTGTTGCACACACTTGGGGTCCCATTTTTGCTGCTGAAGCCTCAGGTCTCTAATCCGACCTCCTGGCTTTGACACTGCAAAGGTAAAGAGGAGGCAGCACAATGATGGTACCCTGCAAAAGCAGAGCCAGCAAAACCACAGGATACCCAAAACAGTGCCAGGGAAAAACTAGAAGGCCAGGTGAGAGGTTTGATTCCAGCTCAAGAAACACCCTGAGAATAAAATATTGCCCAAAATGGCGTTTTGTGTTTCTGAACTGGGCTCCACACTTCAGGACAAGAAGATTAGGCAGATGCCCTCCCATGGAGGCAGACTGGCCCCATGGCAGCCATTCCTGCTCAGCAGTT
This sequence comes from Gymnorhina tibicen, assembly GCA_013399875.1. Classification (NCBI taxonomy): domain Eukaryota; kingdom Metazoa; phylum Chordata; class Aves; order Passeriformes; family Artamidae; genus Gymnorhina; species Gymnorhina tibicen. The sequence goes on along the minus strand of VXAZ01008167.1, from coordinate 1,646,458 downwards.
TTTGTCTGTTGCCCCATGTAAGCAAGCAAACAAGCTTGGAGATGATTAAATCTTAATCAGAAACCCTTCAGATCATGTCCTGTTTGCGCCTTTGGGACAGTGCAAATCCTGCCACCTTTACCAGGAGCCCCTCCAAGGGCCTCTCTCAGCCCTGGGATGCCAGCCAGCTTTGGAGGCTTTACATTTTCGTGGCATGAGACAAATTTCGCTAAGAGTTCCTCAATACTAATCCACATAATGCTGCTCAGCAGATGGGAGCACAAGAAAACAGCCTGTCGACACCTTCAGTTCTGCACAGAACCCCTCAAAGCAATGCAGAGGATTCAGAAGCCAAGCAGATACATCTTGCTTTCTTGCTGGCATTAACAATATGTCTCGTGATAGGTCACTGCTTCTTTGCAACCTGAAGAGCACAGTAAGTCAGCAGATAGTTCAGTATTTACTGTGCACAGTAAGTCAGCACCTGCAGACGCAGGCGCTCATGGAAAAGCAAAGATCACACATAAAGAAAGATTCTTATTCTGAAAGTAATGACTGTGATGCTTTGGTTAATACAAAATACCAAGAAAGGTCTTAAAGCAATCAGTAGAGGATCATTCAAGACATACTAGCAGGATTATTCCAGATATTTTAAAATATATAAATATTTGTTTATTTATATAAATAAACAGAAATATGGCCTAATGTATCCCCAATTACATGCCCTGCAGTACGGGCACAAAGTCTGGGCACAAATGGCATTCATTAATAAGTGCCCCAAGAGAGGGGCAGCCCTTAAGAGAAAATGGCAGGCTGCAAAAGGGGTTTACATTTTTAGCATAAACTAAGGACTGAGATCCACCATTAATTCACTTTGCTCGTGTTGGCTTTCACTGCTGCACAATGAGCAAAAGTCAACCTGTGCAGGATGAGCACAGGTGGATCAACATCCTTCACCCTGGGCACCCTCTTCTCCAACTTCCCCATGCAGGACAGGGGAAGAAAGATCAAAGCAAAATTTCAGCATCAGCAGCTTCAGCATTTTCCCTGAGCAGAGGCAGACATGAATCCAAAGGTTCAGCTGTAAATATTTTAAAAGTGGTAAATGGACTTTTGGCAGCCAAAGTAAGAATCTTTAAAAGCACTAGCATTTGCTGCCCCCAACCCTTGCAAATCCAGCCTGCTGAAGTGGTAAGCGAGGTTGCCCACAAACTGAAAACTGAAACTAGTTTCAGCCCCAATTCCAAAAAAACCTGGAAGTAATTTTAGAAGCAGGAAACCATCAAGCAAGAGACAGCACCTGTAGATTAAAACCTTTTCCTCTGTCAGGCTTCGACACATTCGACTCACAAAACCATCAAGTAAGAAAGACGCCCTTAAAAAAGCCTCATTGTCAAAATTTTTTATAGCTTTGAGGTTATATTTTATCCTTAAACCAATAAATACTTCCAATTCCTTAATTTGCTGCCAGCTGGGGAGAGATTTAAAAAACTTCTGCAAACCTGCAATTTCAGTGCTGGTCTGTGCTGGGCACTGAAAAATTCCACTGGGGTGAGAGTGAGAGGGGTTAGTCATGACAAGAACATCCCTGCAATGTGCCAGGGCTGCTTTTCACTGTCATCCAACCATCCTTAATACCGACTTAGTCCATCAGTGATTTTCATAATCAGTTATGTGCTTTTGAAACACACACCCACATACATAATCTTCACAGGCAGCCAAATAGAAGCTTTCTGTATTTTTTTATTATTATTAATAACATGCATCTGTGTACAGACCAACCCCCTAAAAGACACTTTGATCCAAGGATCTGCAACCTCACTGAAAGCAAACTTTTGCTACTTTACCAGCAAATATCTTGAATGCTGATGGCGTTCATCTTTTAACTAGCATCTAGGGATGCAACTGGCAGCCCCCCTGCCTGGATGCTCACGCTGACCAACAGGAAAGCCCCTAAACTTTCCTGTTTATACCCTCTGAAGCTGCCCCCATCTATGCAGGATGAGACCTGCTCTTAACAAAACCTGAGATGATTTTTCCTCCCTGTAAAGGACGGCTGTACATTTGCAAATTAAACATTGTTCCCGGCCAAGCTCTAATCCTTGGGCCACCCCCAGGTATCCCGGGTGTGCCAGGTGCCTGCCAGACTCTGTGTGACTAGGCAGTCACACTGCAAGAGGCAATGCAGAATGCAAAATTCAGGGTACATCTACCACAGCTTTTCTCCTTGCTCGGTGTGAGTGCAGACCCTACAATGCAGAGGTCAAGCACCCTAGGGCTTGACCAGATCACAGGCAGGTTTTGTTCAGTCTCCAGAAGGCACCTGCAGAAGCACCAAAGGGCCTGGCAGCACTAGAGCAGAGCAACTGATGCCCCATTTGCTCCTAGTTACTTATAAAAGATAAAGCCCATTCCACAGCAATGTGCTGCTGACAAAGGACTTTTTCACATCTTACAGGAACAAGTGGAGATCTGGTTTGCAATGTCTTTATCAAACAGCTGACTACAAGGAAAAACAAAAAAAAAAAGGATTTTAAATATCAGTGGTGTTTGCTTTAATTGCAGATAAAAAGAACAACTGCAAGTGATCCAGGCTTTTCTTAGGTGCTTTAGAAGTTGTTAGGAGCTAGTTAATAAAACACCAGGGATTTCGGTGATGGGAAGGCCGTCAATTCAGGTTAAGGAAGGAAAACTATCTGCAAATGAAGAGCTTGTTCCAGGGGATGTCTCTGCAGCAGAGCACAAAGTCCATGCGAGCAAGCAAAGGGGTCTGGCACTGCAGGGCTGTCTCCAGGCAGTGCTACTGGAGAAGGCTCCACCTTGGCACATGACCACGGAGATTGACCATGGACCATCCCCACCAGCCTGGCAGGATGCTGCTGTTCACCTCCAAGTCCAAATCCCTGCTGTTAGCTCCAGCCTCTCTTACAAGCACAGCACATGCCTGACTTTGCTCACTGATAAAGCAAAGAACATCTTTATCCCCAATCTTTGTCCACCATCTCCATCTGGCCTACGAGTCACAGTCAAATTGAAGAGCGAGGCAACTGATTACATTGCCCACTGAACATGCTCTATCCACCCTGCCCCCCGCATTTCCTTCCTTTGATGCAAAATTGTGCTTACAAAGCAATAAGATGAAACCTTTAATGCCTCACAAATGCTGAGGGGAATGCAGAATAAATGTACAGCAAAGCATTTTCAGCCCCTTTCCTTCAGCACCTCCTCTTTGTATAGTAAAAATATAAGTTAGATACAAAGAGCTAATTTTTTGTCTACCCCGTAGAAGGAGTGATCTGTTCACCAGCACACCTGAGCATCTTACCAAACCAGCACAAGTGCCAAAAAGAATGATTTTCACAGCAAACTGATACCCACAGACACCAAAACAATTACTCAATTCTCTGCTAGAAAGAATGGAAAAAAAACTTGGCATCTTCACAAAAACACCTAACTCACTGTAAATTACTCTAAAAATGCAAATTTGGTTGTTATCACTAGTGCTATTGAGTTATACACATCTATATGGAATAGGCATAGTTTTAATTTGAGAGATAAAGGCATCTCCTTTTATATAGGATAAGTCATCCTCAAAATTACGTTCTTCAGCAGAAATTCTGTTAAACTAAGAAGAGAAAAAATGTGTTTAACACTTGTGTTATCTTTTTTGAAGTGAGACAATGAAGCCCGATAAGCTGATCCACACACAGCTGGTGGCAGCTGTGGGTTACAAACACAGCTGCCCAAGAGTCCAGAAGGATCTAGGTGGAGGAATAAGGAGCATCAGATCCATCCTTTCCCTCATGTATGAGACTATGGTTGGGCATCAAAACCTTCAGAAGCTGACACCACTGATCCACGAGAACCTACATCTCAAATTGGGTCTATCCCAACAAAGAAAAGCCACCTTCAGAGTATGGCACCAGGGACTTTGGAAGGTCTTACCTTTAGCAGAAGCTAGTAAGGAAAAAAGTGATTGAACTGAAGATTTAGAAAGCAAACTGGGCAGTCAATGAGAAAACCATTTACGTACCTGCTGGACAGGAGTGATGCTGCACTGGAAAAGCTCTGAGAGAAGAGAAAATAACTTCCAGTTGGGTAAAGCAATGACTCCATTTCAAGAAGATACATGGGGAGGTATTCCAGTAAGTGACTGTATGCTATAATCCTCAGGACAGGGCCACAAATGACACAGGGTGACCCAGGAAAAAAAAAAGGTAAAAAGATGGTAGGAACTTCCAGATGCTTTTATCCACAGCCGGTATTCTCCAGAGGAAATTGCGGGTCCATATGTCCATGCATCCCATGATCCTAAAAATCCTCGGGAGCTACGAAAAGGACCAGACTGCCAGGCTCCTCCAAACGTTATTCCAGACCAGTGGGACGCATGGGGTTGGGACCTTCAGAGAGAAGAAAGGGATAGGCCATTACACAACAGCTCTTACCACGTTGGACAAGGTTTATTCCCATGGAAACTCCTATCTTTTGATTTATTTTTGCATGGAAGGAAGGTTTTAATGGTGTTCTTTTTGTTTTTTGGCGTTTTTTTAATTTGCATGATTTACTTAAATGAATCTAACTGTGAGCATAGGCACAACATGGAGCCACCACCTCCAGATGCCTCATAGGTGCTAGGAGATGTGAGAGGAGGAGGATGACAAGCCAGCAACTGAAAAAAGTTCTCACCTAACCAACAGATCTTTCCAAAACTCTCCTTTTTTTTGTCAGGTGAAAGGACAGAGTTTTCCTCCCCTCATCTTTTTTCCACACCTTCTAAACCTAATGAAGTATTTTCTCTACCAGGGAAGAGAAGGATGGAAAGGGTTGTAAAGCAGCAGGTCATCAGCAGCATCTGCCTTCCTGACTTCAGTGGAAAATGTCTGTCCACCATCAGGAGAATCACACCTTCAGCAAGCCGCATCAAGGTCTGCCCCAAGCCATCAGCGACACAGAAGAAACACTCAGCTCTTGAGTACAACAACCCACTGTGACCTCCGACCAGGCAGAGCCACACTTCCCACCTCTACCTTCAGAGAAAACAAACACATCCCAGCAAAGTGGCTCAAAATACCCAGGGAATTAGTCATAAAGATTCTAGTGCTTGACGTATATAAACCCATCATAATCTGGGGGGTTGGTGTTGTTTGTTTTTTCAGTTCTTTTAATCTGATTTTACTAATTGTGCTGGGAATAGAGTTTGTTATTTTAAAATATGAAAGCTGTCGCATAAACACGGGCAAGTGCCAGGCCCGGATATAATGCCCAGCAAGTGCTGAAAGGAAACTCAAATAACTCGTTGCCTGACATTGCTTTCTAGTTCATCTGTAGAAAGAAAACAGCAGAGAGCAGCTGAGAGCCAAAAGAGGCTTTTTCACTTTGTTTTAGCTGCAGCAGCACAGGAAGGTGATAACATTGTGTGTAATGTAACCAAGCAAAGGAGCAATGAAAGTGCAAGCAAATAGATCAAATAGCACAGGGCTAAGGAAAAGGTGTGATAATCATTTGTTTTGCTAATTGTGTCAATAAAATCCTATCTACCCTCAAACAGTGGAAACATCATCAGATATTTAAAAGGGAAAAATCAAGTGAATAATTAAATGTACAAAAACCCGACATTTTTTCCCCAGATGTTCTCTTTAAAGGGTTGATTAGGAGAATCACGTGTTTATTTTAAATAAAATTCCACTGACTTTGATCATGTTTAAGTCACATCATGTACAAAATCTACTTTGAACCAAAACTACTTCTTCCTTTGGGAAAACAATCAAAATTGCCTTCTCTGCAGGAAAGATGCAACATTACCACAACCCAGGCTAAGCCGGCTCACAGGGACAACACCATAACCCACGAAAATCTGGTGTCTTTGCAACATGTTTTTGTTGTTACAAAACCCAGTAAATCAGTACAAGGCAACTGTAAGTCTGCAGACAGGCTCACAGATGGAGTTGCACTTGAAGTCTGCTAATTCATGGAGAAAGAAATCTGAATTGCCTTGTCCTTGCTTCTAGGGTTTTCCCAGTGATGGGGAGAGTTAGGAAATGAAATATTCCCTAACTTCCCCCCAGTTAAATGAACTGAAGCTGAAGAAGGTCTGACCCAAGTCCCTGAGCTGATGAAAACATTTTGGAAAATGACTTGAATCTCCCAAAATAACTCCCATCCCACTAGTTACACAGCCAATCTCAGCCACTCTGATAACTATATGACACTGAAAATGCCTGTAATATCTATTTCTCTACAGCAAGAACACCTGCCCAAATCCTCAAGCTAACTGTTTTCTCCATAAACCAATTATCTGTAAAATATGAGCATGCAAACAGAGATGAATCTCTGTCTCCAGACAAATGAGGCTTGTCCCACCAGCCTAGCCCCTCGCTGTGCTGTGCCTGATGCACCAGCAGGGCTTTTCCCCAGGCTCCAACACGGGTGTGTCAATATGTACTTTGCTCAGTTCTCCTGGGAGACGAGCCCAGCAGTCCTCACTGTCCAATAAGCGAAAACGTAATTTTTTTGTTTTCTATCTTTTATACCTCCTCCCATCCTGCATATACCACACCACTCACAGCACTCCCATCATCTGCCTTCAAGGCCAGCTGGATGGCAGCAGGACTCACGGGCTATGCAAGAGCTCAGTGACCAGCATCTTGCACAAGTTATGTTTTTACATAAACATATGGGCTTTTCTAGTCAGACTGTAACAGATAAACCAATGGCAGATGATTAATGTTCATTTTAAGACTCTTCCTTTGTGGTATGGAGGAACCTCAGTACCTTCCACCCCCAGATGTGAGGAGAAGACACTGTCTCACTGCTTCCCTGTTTTAGAGGCAGATGAAATTCAAATCCTTGTGCCCAGCACATGCCTGAAAAGACAATTTTCCAGTTCTCTGGACTCCACCCTCAAAATGTGCCAGATTTTTAAGACCGAGCACACTGCTTGCTGGGAAGAACATGACTCCACTCCAGCCCACTCCACTGCTGCTTCCCCCTCAGACTGTAGGGTCTTCCTTGCAGACTGTCCATGAGTGTTGCCCAATAGTTTAGGTCTTGCCCTTAACAACTCACTGACGGTCATGCAGTAAGTTGGCAGCAAAGCCATGAAGCACATGCAGATTTTTCAACTCATGGGCCAGCACTTGAAAAACACATTCATCTTCCCCATCCCTTGACAAGAAATAACTCCATTACTTGTACACAGCAAGGGTTGAATCACTCGCACACAGAAACACCACGCACTGAGCACATGTCAGCTCTGAGCAAACAAGGCATCACCCTCAACACGAGAGCAGCACCCTGAGCCCACGGCTCCTCTCCAAGGGCAGCAAGAACCTGTCAACACCAGCTGGAGGAAACCTGCAATGAGCAAAGTGTGCCCTGCAACAGAGAGACCCCAAATGATTAATAAACACACAGAAAGAGTTAGAAGACTTGTTCCTCATTAGTTGAAAAATACGTGAGGAAGAGAGTAGGAGTCCCACCTGTTAAATTTTGAATGTTAAAGAGTCCCAAGTGCAATGGCTCATTTTACAAAACAAGGGGTGTTTTCTGTGCCTGTGTTTAATTTTAAGGCAAGGGCTGGGTTTTTTACACTCTAGCATGTTCATTACAACCCAGCCATGTGAGTTAAAAGCAGTAAGGGACCTGTTAAACCTCATGATCACTGCAGTAAGCTCCAGCAGTGACTTTATTATGGGCAAGAATGCAATTGGGCCATTCATGTCTGCTGCTCCTGCCACCAGGCACTGTGAGCAGTGTGTGCTCAGTTTGCTGACACCAAAATCCCCTCCTAAACACAAGGTTAACATCCCAAAATGGCTTTGTTACATCCCCATGCAGAAGAACATATCCAGATACAGAGACTGCTTATCAAGGTCAATGTTACCCAGCAGAGAATGAAAAGGGTAAAAGAAAGAAAACAGTTCAACTTTTCCGGTTTTTTATAAATCCTCCAGTGAATGGTTGCAGGTATATTTGCTGAAAGACAGCAGTTTGCTGCAGTGGATATCTCAGCTACCACAAGGGAATGCATTTCTCCTGTTTAGAGAGCCAAAGCAGGCTCAGCACCAGCCCTGGCAGAAAGAAAGAGGACAGGACCAAGCACAGACTGTCCCCTGCAATAACATCCAGCTGATTAATCAGCTCAAGTCACCTCCAAAACCTCTCCTTGGCTTCCTGTTCTTAGGCATGAAATTTTAGAAGAGCTATAGACTGAATCTGACATCGCAGTGAGGGTGGCAAAATCAGGGAGTTCCATGTCAACAGGACTTGTGTTTTGTATCAGTGAGGAAACATGAACTTGTTTGCTTTATGGAATTATGGACGGACACCAGTTAACAGTCTCTTATATCATGTGCCTATAATATTTATGTCCTTATTAAAGATAAATAAACAAAACCAATTATTTCCGAAAGAAACCCATAGGAAAAAAATGTAAAGGCCTCTCTGCTCCTTTTTCTCCTCACTCAGCAACACCCAATTTTTGGAGTAAGCTGGCTGCTTTTGAGGGCTTCACAAGCTTGGCCAACATCCCAGGCAGTCCCTAGAGCTGGGGCTTTTGCTCCCAGATCAAAAACAGCAGCTATGGCAGGGACGTGATTAATGAGGTGAGGGCACTTGGCAGATGCTCCACCAGTGTGTGACCAGGCGAAGACACTGCACATCCAACACCTGAGTATTTTAGGAAAACAAGACGAAGGCAAGAACCATTGATCTTGCCTCACCCTACCATTTTTCATCCTAAAAATCAATTCCTTTCTGGGAACTCCAACAAGAAGGGGAAGGTTGAAAAAAGACAAGCACAGAAGGACTGCCTGGTAGATTGGGAATTCCAACCTACGCTCCACCGAGAAAAGCATTGTTTGGTAACGCATAAAAGTGCAACATAAAAATGCTTCCATGAACTCTTGTAACAGTTTCACAATAAAGTGTACATTTTAAAATGTAAGTCTAGCTATTCCATTGAAGATATCATCACACAAATTTGTGTCCTTCACATCCACCCAGGACTCCTCACCCACACTCAGGGTGGGTCTGCCCACCAACCTGAACCAACACCCAAGTGACCAACAGGCTGTGTATTTACAGCTCAAGTTCTCACACAAAATGCAGGTCATGACTATGCTATTTTGACTTCACAAAATGACTCCACATGAGGATCACAAGCTGGGATGCTACAATTTGAAGCACTGCTGAGATGCCCTACAATTAACCCCATTCTTTTAACAATTTCTGAAGACAAAAAGCAAAATCCTAAGCAAATGTCACAAGATCTGACATTTTAAGCACCGAATGTCACATTGGACCATTTTCAAAGCAAAATTTAATAACCTTATTCTCCGTCTGCACCAGCTGACACAGATATATTAAGAGAAGAAAATCTTTAAAACACTCCCTAAGGAGAAGTGGGGGGAGATACTCTCCTGATAAATGGCAGACTGTTACATAAAAAGACCAAAGGAACAAACTGTAGGATAAATATTAACTAGCCTTTTTATAGCATTCAAGACATGAATGTTTCCCAACTTGGGTGACAGTACCAAGAAAAAATAATCTTATTTTATGCTATCAAAATCACCTCCAATATGGAACACAGCATTCCACACATCCTCTCTTGGCAAAAGATGTTTTACAATGAACTGAAGAGTGTGATTCTTAAGAGATACTGGATCGCCTCACCTGGAGAAACTGAAAGGCCACAGAGAAACAAAGTCCACAAAGAATGACCATTTCAGCCTTGAACCACTTGCAGCTCAGACAATGACCACACTCCTTCTGAGATGCAGTCAGGCTCCTTGGGTAGGAGGAACATCCACCTGGACCACTTGTTGATCCAAGAGTGTGGGATATTCAGTAACAGACTCAGACAAAAAAGACCAGTCTGACCAGTTGCCAAACACTGAGGCACAAGATGCACGTGAGGGGAATATCAGACCTGCAGATCCACTGAAGTGGACACAGTAATGCAAGGGACAACACTTCAGGACAGCACTTCATGCCTCCTGCTCTCCCAGGGCTGTACATTCTGGCTTCAAAAGCGTTTTACAGAAATGCTGATCCACAGGCTAATCTTGCAGAGATAAGTTGTAACCCTTCAAGTGCACAACAGAATGGATTTCTGCAGCTTTTTTTCTGTTTGTTGGCTTGCTCTCAATTATATCCACAGTCTCTATCATCGACTTCAACTACCACAAGAAAGTCAAGATCTGTGCATCAAAATGAAAGTCAGGTTCCCACACCTGGGTGAAGGAAGGGCCCTTCCATCCCACTGTTCACACCCAGGTGGGTACCATTTCAGCTGCCATGCTGCCAGCAGGCTCAAGCAAGAGCCTCTTTCTTTTCCCTGGTCCCTTATGCGGACACACAGCAGCTCTCCCACCAATGGCTCTCCCACCATCCCATGTCTAGCACCAAAGACCTGCAGGTGCTCTCACAGGTGTGACACAGAGTTGCTGCTCCATCTCCAGAGCTGCTCCACTGCATACCAACACACAACCTAGTGCCAGGTTCCCTCATCGGGCACTGCTGCAGTTCACAGAAAACTGTGGAAATTCACTGTGAACTCACGTTGTGCCTTGGCCAAAATGACCCACAGCTCCCCACACCTGGTTTGGTCACCATGAACCATCCCGGTTTCCCAGAGCAGGGCTCAGTCTGAAGCCTGCAGACACTTTTTGCTACCTTTTATTTATGATTTTCAGTCTACAGCATTAGTTACTAGCTTAGGAAATGAAAGAAAAATCACTATGCCAGCTGCAAAAATAATCCTCCTGCTCATTACATTTTCAGTTCTTTATCTTAGACCTATTCTTTAAGCCTTCAGGATCTAGGCTGTCACCATGCAGGCTAACAACACGCTTTGTAGTCAAATAAATGCTGAAATTCTCACAAGACTACATCGCTCCAGGAGCAAAGGAGTTGTGCTAAAATTATAAAAGTGGCTAACAGAGAGATTAATTGGATGCTATTAAAAAAAGAAAAAAAAACAAACCACAGAGCAGAAGACACCAGCCCCTTACTTTTCAAAGATAAAATCAACCAACTCCAGGCATCTTGGTTGCAGTTGACATTTGCTTTCATCAACCCCCCACCACTGCAGCCGCCTGAAAACCCTCTATTAAAATGGATTTGCAACTGCCCCCATTTATGCCATCACTGTCCCCACTTATGCTGTCCCTGCTTCAGCTCCAAAAAGGCAGAGTTGGGATGATTGGGCTTGGTCCTCTGAAGGCACTGGTGGGACAAAAACTGCGCCAATGGCTCCAGTTCTGGGGAAGTTTGATCCCTGTGGCACTGGACCAACACAGCTCCAGCCCCACAAACACCAAATTGACTTGCTGGCCCAGTGTGGCCAAAAGGGGACATTTCTGAGTCCCTCTCTGGATCCCTCTGGACCTCAACTCCTCAACCCAAAGGAAATCACACTCTGCTCTTGCTGGGAGCGTTTATCGTGGGCAAAGAAAATCAGCCCAAAGTTGCCAAGAAGCAGTGAGGGAGTAAAGGCTAAGAAGGAAAAAGACATTTTTTAATGAACTTAAGTCACCCCTTGCAAGACTGACGCATTTCCAGCTTAATATCTGGCTCCTTTAAAAGCTGAATCCTCGGTGGCTGCCTCCTCATGCAAGAATAGGACAGAAGCCCAGTGGTAATGACTTTCCCTGTGCACTGTCACACTTGGCTTGAGGTCCAAGCATCCCCGTGGAGCCCAGGAGAAGCCCCATGAGCTCCGGGGCTGGCACAAGGCTCCACAAAGGCAACTGAGGTGAAGATTTCAAAACAGCTCTGGGAATAACAGCACAGAAACATTTTGGCAGATTAGGCTCTGTCTTCCTGTTACTTTTTTGAAAGGTCCTACTTATTAAGGGCACACGTTCAATATTCAATAAATAATAACAGAAAGTGTTTGCCATTAAACCAAAGACCATGGAATAATCTTGACTCATTCCAGCTGTCAGATCCAAATAAATGCCTGCCCTGCTGTTACACACAGCTTTAACATGCAGCTCAGTGATCAGGACCCTCATGAGGTGAAAAAAAATACTATTATTAGTAAAGAGTTTGTAACAGTGTAGGACTTGGCTTCGTCTAAACATAGATGTTGCACTGGTTTAATTAAATAAACATGGAAAGGTTCTATTTATTGCATCATACAGTTACACTATAAAGTTACAGCCCAGGATTCATTTTTCTGCTGATATCCAAGAGTAAATCCTTTTTCTGCTGATGCAAGGATTCCTACCAGGGACTGCACTCCAGCTCTACCTGTCCCATCCCACATGTTTGTGAAGGGATGTTTTGCTCCCTGTCTTGTACTCACAGAGCACTCCTGACCATGCACCAGTTTTAATTCTACTGAAAAAAACAGTTCAATCCTAACCAACTCTCTGTTCCTACCACTCTGCTTTCACCCCCATCCTTGCTGATTATTACTGCAGCCACCTCAAGAGGAAATAAACAAGACCTCTGAAAACATGTCTGGCTCCTGTATAACTCTCTCCATGTTTGCAAAACAAGCACAGAGCCCAGCAGCGACAGGGAGCTGCAGGGAATCAGCTGTTTGCTCCTCAGCCCTGCAGCTGCCTCCCACCAACCCTGCACCTCACACAAACAGGGCAGCAGCCAGGGTCCAGCTCAGCTGCACGGACGGATAACCTCCCCAGGTTGGCATTCCCATTATTCTGATGCCTGAATATGCTCACGAATTCAACTAACCTTCCTGTAACCCGGAGATTTCTAAATTTTTATTCCAAGACTGACAAGTATTGCACCTCTTCTCACTCATTTGCTTACATGCTGTGAGAAAAATAAGGAAAAAAGAAGGGATTGTTTTATCACTACATTAACATCTAAAGGCATCAAAGAAATTCCTAGCCACATACCATTTGCTATATGGGAATGCAGTTAAATAGTGTATTTACATACAAAGCCTGTGAGACTCAGGAGAACTTACAGTCACAGAATCAGAGATTCACAGAATGGTTTGGGTTGGAAGGCACCTTTAAAGGTCATCTAGTGCAATCCCCCAACAAGCAAGAACATGTTCAACTTCATCAGGTTGCTCAGAGTCACATCAATCAATGTTTCCAGTCCAAAAGGTCTCTTCTCTTTTGCAGGGATGATGCTGTCCTGGAGGATGCAGGGTTCTCCATCCACACACCCCACGGTTTGGCATTTCTGTCCTCTCTGCTCTTTGCCACAGCCCCACTGATGGAACCACTTTCACTCCTCCGAGGGCAGCAAAGCAGGTGAGTGCTCTTTGACTTGCTCCAGAAAAAAAAGAAAAAAAAAAAGCTAGGGTCGGATGAAGCTGTTTAAACTTCAACTTGAGCTCACTGGATAGGGAGGGAAAACCTGGAGCCTGTACAACTGGTCCTGCAGCACTGACTGTCCACCAGTTCCACGGCTCCACTGCCAAGACTCAGCCAAAGCCTCCACACAGCCTCCCTGCAGAAGGAAGGCCCACCAGACAGTCTACCAAACCCAGAGGTGAAGTCAGGGGTGTCTCTTCCTGGCTGTGCAAATCCTTAACACCACCAGCAGATCCACCTGTCCCCAGCCTGTCCCCCCACCTGTCACTGGGCCCAATTGTGAAGCTGCTGCCTAAGCTCATGTCTCTCCTCCTCAAGAGCTGCTGGAGTAGACCAGCCTTTCTTAAGCATCTGATTTACCCTTGCCAGGAGCAAACAGTCCCACCTCTGCCTCTCTGTTAACTTCAATGGAGTCAGGATTTCTCTGTCATGGTCATAATCTGCTCCAGAGACAGAAGATCTGTTTGCATGCAGATGCCCATCTTTTATCACAAAGAATGGAGAGAGATCATTGTGGGTGACACTATCTTTCCTTAACTGAAGATACAGTTAGCCTCATTTCGTAAGTCCTCACAGCTATTTGGCTGAAATATCTGAAATAACTTATTTCTGAAGACTGCTCATCAAAACACCCTTTTTGCCAATCTGCTTCCTAGGCTGAATTCAATTCTCCTGGAGATGATGCTGCAGCAGAAATCAGTGCCCTTTCCAGACCCCTTTCCCCATTTACTTAACATGTCAAGTGCAGAGCTGGTACTCACTGTAGATAACCAGAATGTGGGATAGAGTTGATAAAGAAGCTCCAAGGTTAAAGAAGAAGAAAAGGAGGAAGAAGAGGACATTTAAACACATCACAGGTAACACATCATAAGAATATCATAGGTAGTGGCACACTGACAACTGAACTTCATGATTTAGGGCTAAAAACCAGCAACAATAATTAAAATATGATAGGAGATTAAATTTAATCAATTTTTTTTCTCCAGACAGGGAAACCGCCTACCCTCCTCTGACCTGATGCTGGTTATTTGGGAGTCGGGCTATCAGGGCAGACACGTTTGTGGCTGATGCAACCCTGCTGTAACACTGCGGTGCCCAGCGCTGCTCCCGCAGCTGACACGACGCTCGCGATCCCCTGCCCGGTGATCCGCAGCGCAGGGAGGAGGGTGGCAGCTGCGGCGTGATGCAGCAGGGATATAAAAAGCTGAGGAATCAGCCTGGAGAGTGGAAGCCAACCTGCGCCAGCAGCGTGCCGGCATCACCTTTCACCTACATCTGCCGAGCTGCCTTCCCAGTAGGAGATTATCTCGGGAAAACAAGCCCTGTCGTGGCTGCTCGCTCCAGCTGGTCCCGGGACCAGAGTTATGTCCTTCTAGGACAGTAAGCTAAGGGCAGGAGAGGGGGACCCCATGCCCAAAGCCATTCCCAGTGACAGGGGGACCAGAACAGGCTCTCCTAGGAAAAGAGAACCTCTTTCCATCCCTGGTGGTTCCTGAAGTGCTCAGCCCCATTCACCCCTCCAGAGGCTGGCTCCCTGCTGGGGGCAAACAAAAGCCCAGCTGTCTCAGGCAGGGGACTGAGACTCCTTTACCAAAAAGGGGCACCAGGGAACAGCGCCAGCATGTCAAAAAGCTCCAATGGCTTTTTCAGCTCCAATTCCCTGTCTCTCCAGCCTGGGAGAAAAGCGTAACAGACTTGGGACCTGAGAGCCAGCAACAAAAATCTGAGAAATTCAGAGAGAAAACGTCAGAATTCATCAGCCCCAGAGACAGGCACCAGAAGACACCATCAAGAGAATGTTTAGAGCCAAGTCTGGTCTTGGTTCCATCAAAATGCTCTCACTGCCTCTTGTGCTGGATCAGGCTGTGCACACCTGGTCATAACCAGGTTTTGGTCTCTTCCACATCCTCCCCAGGGCTCAGCTGGCTCCAGCTGATGTGCTCACTGCAGCTCTGCCATCCAGCAGGATGGAATTCCAAGCTATCAGAAGTGCTGGAGCTAGCCTTTGAGATGTCAGAAAACCCAAGAAGAAACTATTCCAGCTGTTTATTTGCTAGGTTTTTGGTCTGCCTATCTGGGTTCACATTAACAGCAACTTTAAATTTATTTATTTATTTTGCTATGTATCTTTTTGAAGTCCTTCTACAATGCTTTAAAGTCACCCACATACTATCACTATATGTATGTCAACACACCAAAACACTGTCACAAGACTCTCAGTTATACAAAAAGCACCAAAAGCTATTTTTTTCCCAATGGATAAACTGTATATCAAAGCAGACTGGTAGATCCGGCAGAGAAGTCAGAACTCCTTAGAAACGTTTTCAGGAAGAAAGTGGGAAGATCATTGTAGGTAGTACCATTTTTTCCTATCTCATAAGCAGCATGGATTAACAAAGCCAATAAAAATGACCTGGAAACCTAAACTGAAGTTCTTTGGCCTTGATTTTGATCTTGAAACAACCTGGCCCAAGCTCAAGAATAATTTTTAGTATTTATTTTTAGAACACATTACCTTCAAACCTCCAGACCTGTGTTAGATACCTTTTCTATTTTTTCCATGAGGCTGAAAACATGATCTGTGAAGCCACGTTTATCGTGAGAGACTTGTCCATCATCGCTATCTCAGTAAAAACTTTTCCAAGGAAAGAGTGTTATTTTCACAGCAGACGTGGGCTTTCCCACCACCTACCACCAGGAAATGCATCATGTCCATATCCAAACATGCCAAAGCCAGCTTGCTCTTTCCAGAGCGACACCAAAGTTCTGGCCTTGAGTTGACAAAGCCCATTTAACTGGTAACTTATTCTCACCGACACAGGGCAAATCTGTGTAAGAACTCACCCTCTCAAGGCTACAGATGCCAACCTCCATCTGCCTGGGTACTCAAGTTGGATGCAAACAGCTTAGTGCAAGCAAAAGCTAAGTATCTGCATCAACTCTGAGCACTTTAACTTCATTTGAGGAGGTCTAACCACTCTCAGCTACATCTGGAAACACGCACAGCTGCCACATGCTTCCCCATGCAGTTCATGTACCAGAAACACCACTAGTAAGGACCTGAAACCAAGGGAAATTGCTGGTTTTCCTTGAACTGAAACAGTTCCATTGGTAGAGACGTGCATCAAGGCACCCAAGCTGATATGAGGGTATCCAATCTTCCTGTCTTCTCATGAACACTCACAACAGTGTAAAAATCATTGAAGACCACATAGGGTATTGGGAGGGATGAAAGGAGTCTGTTCTCTTCCAACCCTAACACAGCATAATGAAGCCCCACTGGTGGGATACTGGGAGATGAGAGAATCTGTGATCCTCAGCTGCGTTATCACCACTTCCTGCCGCTCTCCTTCTCCACATGCCCTAAGAAAGGGACCTCTGTGAAACTGCCTTCTAAATCCAAGCCCTCAAGCATGCCGCCCAGAAGCCTCTGATAGTTTATTGTTTACAATTTCAAGTGGTTCCTTTGCACTAATGTAGTCCTTTTTATTAGGATGGCCTGGGGCACATCAGGCGTAATACCTAAAGATCACAGCTCTGCGTATCTAAAGGCACCAGGAATAACTCTGAAGAATGTGAACCCTCCAAAGACCATGTGATGAGCCTCCCAGTGAAAGGGATGTTTTTTTAAACATGGTGCCACAAAAATCACCAGAGGGGATCGAACCCAGCCACCACTCTTAGTCAGCATCCGGTTCTCAGATGTTCTAGAGAGCAGACCCGTGCAGTTGGCAGGAGTGAGAGGACACTCCTCCTAGCACCCATTACTGGCATGCACAAACTATTTGCTGTGTTCTCCAGCTTAATTAAATCAACAGTTTAAACTAATTCCTCGACTTTGACTGGTAGCAGCTGAGAAGCTGACACAGCTCCCCTTCTGCCACCCAAGGCAAGCATGGTAGCCTCCACAATGCAGAGCAAGCAGCTGACAGAGATGACAACACCTACCATGGGGGTGGCATCACTGGGAGATCACCTGCTACAACCTCCAGAGGTCCACTGTACCACAAGGTCATTGCTTAAACCAACCACTTACTTCCAGGTAGATATATAGACATATCTTTTTACCTCAAATATCTCTATTCTTGTGGTTTTGGCCCACCACTCTAGCTAATGGGGGGATGTCTGGATTCAGGGCAAGGCACTAGCTCTTGAGAATCCCGCCCACCTCCAAGACTAAGAAATTATAAAAGCTGGATGAGGAAATGAGGGGAAAAATAAAACAAACACCCACAACATCGCATCATGGTTCATTCATTGTTTCAAACAGCTGCAGCAGAAATTCTGCTTCTTTTTTTGCTGGCTTTTCCCTCTTTTTTTCCCTTTCTTTCCACACACATGAAATGAAGCATGGAAAGCAAGGGCCCCTGTCAGCATCTGCTCTGCACTGACAGTTCAATCCTAAGGGCCAGCCAGTGTGATGGGCCTCAAACTACAGTCACCATGAGCACAACTGGACAGATAAACCCTTATCTATGGTAGAGTAATGCCTACTGCAAACTGCACCGCTGCAAACAGCTTCTCTGACCCTCCACAGCAGAGTCTTGTCCTGACTTCAGTGCATGAATAGCTGGAGCTGCAATAAACCCACAGCGCTGAGGAGCACCCCTTGAAAGCCATGTGAACCATGACACTGCCTAAAAGCTTTGGTGTTTCACTCCAGCCCCTGTGACCCCCATTTAAGAAGATGCAAATAGTTTAAATAAAGAACTGAAGCACTCAAAATCTGCAGAAAATTTGAAGTAAAAATTTCAGCTTAGCAGCAGAAGGTCTATTATGAACAAAACCACCACAGAATTACAACTGTATCTTTTTAGTCATCACTGACAAAATTATAACCCAAAATAAATAAGCCATTATATTACATGTATTTTTTATAACATACATTGGGTTTTTATACCCTATATAGTTCCTTTTGGGGACAAACTTTTAAGCAGGACCTGTTGTGATAGGACAAAGGGCAACGGTTTTAACCTAAAAGAGGGTGTTTCTATATATTAGATATAAGGAAGGACATTTTTTAGAATGAAGGTGCTTAACACTGTAACAGGTTCCCCAAAAAGTGTTGAAGGTTACCCAGAGAAGTTGTGGATACCCCATCCCTGGAAACATTCCAGGCCAGGCTGGATGGGGCTTTCAGCAACTTAACTGAGTTGAAGACAACCCTGCCCACGGCAAGGCAGTTGGATTAGATGACCTTTAAAGGTCCGTTCCAACACAAACCATTCTAGGATTGTATGACATTGCCAAACAATCCTGCTAAAGAAGACACAATCATGAACAATAAACAGTTTTCATTGTTGGTCCTTTTAAGTACTGCCTCTCCCCACAGCCACCAAGCTTGGGGCTTAGTATCAGAGGTGGGTGAAGGCTGATTTTAGCTAAGGCTGGTCTCCCCTAAAAATTTCACCTCTCTCTGCAGGTGAGTGCAGGTGAACTGGGGACATCAGCACAGCAGGATTTCAAGGGCAATGAGGCTCTGCTGGCAGCTGGAGAACAAAGTATTTCTGGCAGACCTAAAGATGTCAGGCTGTACCAGCAGTAGCAGGAGACCTCAGCTCTGAGGTGCTCTGTCTCACCTGGGAGCTCATGTCCAAAAAGGCCATGTTTGAACAGAGCCTGGTAGAGGATCCAGCTGTCAGAAGCAGGAGGGGAATGACAAACCCCTCTTAGATGAGAATAGAGTGAACTGCCTGTGTCAGACCTGCACAGCTCAGTGGGTATGTAAAGGTATGAGGTATGCTGTCTGCATCATGGAAACAGGGATTTAAGCTAAAGGACAACACTGACACAAGAACAAATGAGCATCAGCTGGCTACAAATGACTTCAGGCTGCAGCACGAAGGTCCCTAGACATGCCAAGCTCTGGATGCCTTTCAGCAGTCGCAGGGCAGGCAGCCCAATCAGTCTTAAGATGCAGCTTGATAAATTTGTTAATGAGATTATAAGCCTTGGCTGCTCATGAGGCTAAGGAAGAGACCTTCATGATCCATGCAGCACTATAACCCCACTCCTCCACTGATTTTTGGCTTTTTGGTCAGTGACTAGCAAGGCTCCATCACCCCTGTCCACTATCGAAAGCCCTTCAGATGCATGCTGCAATAAATCCAGTATCTTCTCAATGTATATAGAGAGATGTTATCCCTACCACCTCCCAGTTGCATCTCCATCCCACTGCCCTGAAGTCCCTCTGCTAGGACTAATAAGACACTCTAGTTTCTTATTCCCTAAATAATTCCAGCATTTGTTTGGGCTGTCCTTGGAGATTACTGCTCAGTGTTCTTCTAAGCCATTTGTTTTCAAAGGTACTCAGATACTTCGCGTGTACCTTTGATAGGTTTCCAGCTTTCAGATCCCTGTGTTTAGATAAAAATTCCTTTCAAGTCCAAGACTCATAGTCCAGCCTTTCAGCTGCAGATTTTCAATGACCAAATCTCAGCTAAGCCAGTAAATGCGGCTGCTGCCTTGCCAACATGTGACACCATTTCCTCCTGGACATCCCCAGTGGCTCTGATACCACTGCCAGGATACACGAGTAGATTCATTTCTTGTATTCCACTGCCTTCTAACGTAAGGCTGGACTCAGGAGCTGCAAGGGTGTTCAGGAGACCAGAGGGTTTGTATCAGCCAGGGCACCCCCAGCTCCCTGCAAGGCAGGGAGGTCTATCCATGCACATCCGCTGAGGGGTCCCACAGGCTCCACAGAAAATTTGGAACCCCTGTTTTGCCTTCATACTCTCAGCCAAGCAAACAGGAAGACCTGTCTGTACACAGACACAGCTGCAGCGCTGCCTCCACCTAAGCTGAAATACATCTCATTGGCACTGAGGACTTAGGGGAAAACCTGAGCACAGGTGCTCCAGCCTGCAGGAAGATCAGGGACAACCAGCTAGAGACAAACCTCAAGCCACCCCAGCACAATAAACCACAGGATATATCCCCTAAAATGCTCCAGCTGCAGCTGGTCAGGAATAACAGGAGTTCTACTTTTAATCCAGATTCAGGTAGCACCCAAGTGTACTCTGGAATATAATGAGTCTGAGTTTAGACAGGTCTTGCTGTGCATGGCTGGGCTGTCCCAGGTGGAGGAGGTCCAACCTCTTGAAGAAGCTCCACCTTCAACAAAACCTCACATAGCACAGGGCCCTCCCACCCTTCAAGAAAAAAAACTACAACCAATGACAGCTCCAAAGTGCTGAGGATTACTTAATGTTTGGATAACCATTTGCAAGCAAGGAGCCCTGTGAAAGCACAGGGAAATATGCAAATAT
Organism: Gymnorhina tibicen; assembly: GCA_013399875.1. NCBI lineage: Eukaryota > Metazoa > Chordata > Aves > Passeriformes > Artamidae > Gymnorhina > Gymnorhina tibicen. The sequence continues at coordinate 1,625,904 of VXAZ01008167.1, read as the reverse complement.
AAGGCAAAGCAGAAACATCAGCATCTTACAGAGGTTTGCCCTCATTCTATCAAAGCCTGGCGGCAGTGATATGCCCCCCGCTCCAGTAAAGCTGTTGGGATTGTGTCACCTGCTTTAACACACTCTTCTACATGCCAGGAGTGCATGAATTTAATTAGCATCCCTATTTCGTTTAGATTTTGTATAAAGGATGGAGATGTTTGCAAAGGGAATTCGCTTCTCATTTCAGACCCCTGACCAGGCTCAGCTGGATGAGTATTTATTTAAAACATTATCACCCTCCCTGCCTGCTCATAAGGCAGGGTTGCTACCATCACAGCATCACAGGTCACAGCAGGCAAGGCTGGCTGAGGCTGCAACCCAAGGCAGCACACAGGCAGGCTGGGGGCGTGATCCTATGTTAAAAGTGCTGGATTTGATTCAAAAAATGTCTGCATTCCAGGTCAGCACAGCAGCGTAAGAGCACTTACTCCAACACCTGCATCGCTACAGGTAATGTGGCTAAAAAAGATAAAGAATTAAATATCAAGTCAGTGAAGACTTTTCATATGCAGAAATGCTGTAGTTTTTAAAAAATAAAAATTTCATTTTAATACACAGTGACTTCCTTTCCCCCTTAAATCTCATAAGCACAACAGAAGAAAAAAAATAATCTATATCCAGAGACTTGCAAATTCCTTATCCCCACACCCAAAGGCATACCAGGTCCTTTCTACAGACAAGCAACCAAGACATCTCATATTTGCCTAGGCTTGATCCATACTTAAGATGTCCCAGGAGCCTGCGAAATGATGAAAAATAAATTAAAATAAAATTCAGAATACACCCACAGCCACAACCTCTGTACTTCTGCTGAGGAAATGCAATCGATTTGGAAAGAATACTAAGGAGGCAGTGGAAAGAAAAAAACAGAAAAAAGGGTTTTTTTCTGTTGAAGAGTTTTTTTTCCTGCTTTGGGATGCACAGCAGAAGAGCTGTACTCAGCACCACGGGAGTGGATAACATAACCTCCCATAAGTGATATCAGCATCACCCAATCCTGCACTGCCCTCCAAAATGCTGCCTCCTCTTTTGTGCAGAGATGCTGCAAATACCATCAGGGAAGCAAAAAATAACCTTGCAGAGGAATAAAACCCAAACAAAACAATGTAGGAACTTCACAGTGCAGACTGTTGCTCCATCTGAGCAGTTTGAGGTGTACAAAACCCAAGGGAAGTGGAACTCAGATCCAGCACTAAGAACTCTGAGCTGCCACTCCTGGATGAGGATGCCACCAGCTCCTCTCTGGGGAGGAGCATTTACTCTATCACCAATACCTGTGAAAATGAAAAATTAATTAAGGACATTGTAAGGAAAAAGAACAGCCTCATATTCTAACAAACAACTTTGCTCACTGAAGTTACAGTCCCTGTAACATTTTTCTGTGCACCACTTTTCTGTGTGTGAGCAAGTACAGGTGTTTGTCCACTTTTCAATTCTACACTCTTTAAGCAAAGAAAATACTAAAAAGCATTTTTAAAATCATACGGAGTCTAAACCAGCAGTTCATATTGGTAATATAACATTAAAAATGTAAATCAGTTACCACATCCAAGAAATGAATCTAATCAGTTAGAATAACAAGACAGACAAAACTTGGCTCACAAGGAGGAAGCTGCCCTTTCTGGGAGGACCCACTCTGTCACCCACAACCTGACCCCCTGAAGCCTCTCAACCACATTTTTGGGGATGTCTGATGCCTCTTAATGCTGCTGCCACTGCCGACAAGACCAGTGCCAGGGACTCAGTTTAATACTCTATTCCTGGCCCCAATATAGTGCATGAAAAGGGCTAGGGACAGGTATATTTTATTAAATGAGTATTGATTTTATACATGTCTTCTGAGGAGATCTAATCAAAATGAATCTAAGATAGGAGGAATCATGGTGCCATCTGAATCTGAAATTCTATGAGAACTGGTTGACAGAGTAAAACGGCAAAACTGACGTCCTCTAAAAATACATAGACTTCAAATGTCTTGGGGTCTTAGGCTCAGGTAAGCTGTAGGAGTATCTCCAGGGAGATGGCAGCTAGTTCACTTCAGCATATTTTTATCACTGAGCTGTAGGTGCTGGGTGGCTGCCGCCCTGCTGAACCCCCTTCACAAATCACTTTGAGATTCTCAAAGAGCAGGTGCCCATTGCAAGATGGGGCATTCCAAGGTTGTCCCCCTGCTGCCAGTGGTGCAGAGCCACAGGGGCACAAACAGCTGCTGGCACACGGCCCTGCCCTGGCTTGTCCCCTCAGCTGGGAAAGTGCCAGAGCCCACCCTGTTGCCACTGGAATTTGGGGGGTTTTGAGGAGAGTGAGTGGGGCTCAGCTGTCTGGGAAGCAGTGGGACTCCAGGCTTGGGTAAGTCATGGAGGCGAGGAGGACACGGGGTTGCATTCTTCATGGGTGAAAGAGCAGAGAAAGGACTCTCACTGTTTCTCTGCACATTAGTCAGCACACAGGAACACAAAAACACCCCAGAGCAAATCTGCTCTGTAGTATTAGGGATTATGACTCAGAGATTTTTATTCCTCTCCCCGTGACTCATCCGGTACAGCCTCATGGCCCAGATTCAGAACAGCCTAACCTTTTTGGGCTCCCTCTGTCCAAAATCCCATTAAATAATTGCCCTTTGCAGTCAGCAGTGAAGAATTTAGGGGATTTTTCCCTTCCTTCCCCACCAAAGCAGGGGCCAGAGGGAGCAAGTGCTGCATCCTGGGACCACGTGCCTGTGACGATGCTCAGCACTGGCAAAGCCAGCACAGCCCCATGAGCAGCTGTGAGCACAGGCGCAGCCCAGAAGGGGATAAGTGATGTTATCCATGGCACAGAGGACAGCTGGCTGCCAAGTGCTTCCCGGGAGGGGCAGGGCTGCGATTCTGGAGAGGTGGCAGTCATTTGCCAGTCATAAGAAGGTGACAAGAAGATTACAAAAAGCATCTGGAAAGGACCCAGTTTAACTCTTGGGATGGGTTAGAGTTTGCTGGGAAGGAATCCAGAAGCAAGATGGTGGGGCTACATTAGAGGTTTCAAGCTAGGAAAACTACCCTAGGTCTCCTCTGCACTTTCTGCACCACTGGTGATGAAAGATTCCTCAGGGAATGAGGCCCCCAAAAGCATCCTGTGCACCCTCCCACCCTACTCACAATTTTTAGAGGAAAAGGATCTGCAGCTGCAGAATAAGGGGAAAACCATTATTTTGCAGAGGATGTAGCCAGGGCAGCCCCATCCCACAGCCAGGATCCCCAGCACAAAGTGATCCAGGCTGGGCTGAACCAAAAAAAGAGTTTCATGGCCCCTTGTGTTGGGATAATAATAGCAGCAGATGAATTCCACATTTCAAACAGGGGTAAGATATTAAACAGAGCCTCTGTACAGAGATTAGGTGGAATAAGAAAAACAATAAATCCTTATGTTCTTGGACTTGAACTGATCGGCAGGGAAAGCCAGGGAGTGGGGCCTCCTTTCCCCCAGCACCACCACAGTGCCCTGCATAACCAAGTGCTTTGGGGTTCAGCAGCCTGCCCAAAGGATGAGGACTACAAAATATAGAGTACAGAAAAAGCTGAGAGGCCTTCATCCAGGTCCACTCCAAAATCACTACATTCCCAGGCTGCCACACACCTGTGAGGTCCCTGCTTGTGCTACCCCACTCACACCAGAAAGACACTACACTGTAAGGGCACTCAAGCTTGAGATTTCAGGTGAGAAGCAGCTCTTACCTCCTCTCATCTCTCATGTCAATGAAACAAGGTGAAAAAGTAGCACAAGCTACTTATTCCCTTACAGCTATTTTCCCTTACAGAGCTGTATGGGGAGAAGTTACAAAAGCATGAACCCTTTTCCAGGCTCCTACAGGAATGATTTTAAGTCTGAAAACCAGAAATAAATATTAGTAAAGGCAGGAAGAAGAATGAAGAGGTGGAACCTGTTACCTAGATTTTTTTTTTGGCTTAAGGCTATTTCTGTTCTGCATGCTCTAGAGGAAGGCACTGACTCCTAGTGTAGTTTTCAACCTTTCCACAAATCCCTTCGAAGCTGAGGTTCTCACCTCCCAACCTAGCCTGCAGGCACCTCACATTCCTCCTGTCCACCTCACCTCTCAGTATCACTCTGCATGAGGCAGACATACAGTTTCAGCCAAAAGACTGAATGTCAACAATTGAGATTCCATCTAAATACCCTCTTTTTTTAAAAACAGCTTTTAGATTAATGACTTACGACAACTGAATTTACTATACGGAGGTCAACCCAAGCTTCACCGATGCATGCTGATGTCCTGTGGGACAGCAAGTAAGCTAAAAACTACAGTTTCATGTTTAAAATCACACCCTGTAAACAGTATGTCTGCTGTTTGCAAAGGATCCAGTAAAACTAATTGGTGCAAAGGGACTCCCATATTCTGCAGAGAGAAATCTACCCTGACACAGCCACGTTATCTGTTAACAATGCCTCATTTTGCAATAAACCCCAGCTATAATACTGCATCATATCGCAAGGAGATAAGCATAACTAATGCCAGGGCTGTTCATGCTTCCAGTTATCCTTGACAGTAATATAAAGAACACAACTATGAATAACATTTGCTAGAAAGAGCTCTTAAATGTACTTAAGAGTTTCTAAACCTTATTTCCTTATCCAGATTATTAAATCCCTTATGTAAGCCGTGGTGACACTGAAAATTAAGTCACCTGTCTAGAATAAAAGTCACCTCACCCTTATGCAACCACAAGTCACCTACATCAAGGGGGAAGGCAGCAGGAGGTACTGACAGAAGGACGAACACTGACTCCAAAATGACAAACAAGAGCTGGGAAAAGACAGACAGCAAGTGACAAAATGAGGAGAGAAGGTATTTCTGTGAATCACACACTTCCCCAGACATCTTTCCATTAATGATGAATATCATAATTTCCCTAAATAATGCAAGGAAAATTAGTTTAATCATTTAAAGGCATCATCAATAATAAATGTGTCAGCTCCAGACGCTAACCTCGCCGTTCCTCCATCCTCAGGGACTGCTTTAGGGAAAACAGTAAGATTGCTGACATTTTTTAATTTTGGAAAGATGATTCAGTATCAGAGTCAGGAGAACGAAGGAAGTACCCGGGACCGAGGACTGGCAGCCTGAGCCCCTGCTCGGTGTAAAAGCTCTTTGCACCACAGCTGCCATTCCTGTGCGATAAAGCAGCAATCAAAGTGCTGTTCTTGTTTGCTCAGGTGAAGTGCTTACAGCAGAGGTATACACCGAGATAGCTGGGGGCAGATAAGAGGAGAGCCCGTCTCACCTGCCAGGAGAAGGTCCCACCAAGGACCTGCAAGGATAAAGAAGAGGCTGCTCTGGAGGCAGCACATCCATCACCTGCAGCACAGCAGGTGCAAGGGCAATGCCACATCTGAGTGTACCCAGCTGCTACACCTGCACCAGCATCAGCATCTGGATCAGAAGGGGAAGCAGAAAATGATGCATGGCCACCTTTCAGTACCAGACTGCTCAGGAATGAAGAGCAAAACAAGATTTAAGAGCTTTGAGCTCCATTGCTGCAATGCTGCTGGCAAAACCCACCATGCACCCAGGAGCATCCTCTACAGCACAGGAAAATCTGGATAGATTTCCCAGCTCACCTTGACCTGGGTAGCATCTCCTCTGAGCCATCTGCCACCTCATCAACACACAAGTCACACCTTCCCTGAGGTGTGGACTCTGCTGCTCTGCCATGACAAAATCATTATCCCAAGGGCTGCTGCTGCCATGGCAACCCCAGCCACTGAAAACAAAGGTAATAAGTAAGTTGTGCAGGACTGGTGGGAGGAACTGGGCCCATTTGGGGATGTCCTACTTACAGCATGAAAGAAGGCAAAGGAAAAGGGGTCAAAACCCAAAATCACAGGGATAACGTTTCTAAAATGCACACTTCCCAGAAAAGCCTTCTGCCTGCAAATACAAGAGGGATGCAGGAAGCAGGAGAATAAATCTGCACAAAACTGGCATCGTTTTGACTTCCAAAGCCATATTATGACATCCTCAAAACGAAAGCAGGGTGACCACCAGCAGAGACAGAAACCCAACTGCCCAGAGCAATCACCAGCATGTGATTCAGTGTCTCACAGCAAGGAAACCCAGCCTGCTGCCTCTGCCAAATTTCTAACAGGGGCTGGGGTGGGGCAAAAGGTTTGTGCCACCAGACCATGATTTCTATTGTTTCAACTTTTCTCTCTTCCCTTGGATTCAGAATCTGTGCTATTTTAAGCAGCTATGCTAAAAAAAATACCCAGCATGTAATGCCTGTTTGTGCTGCCCATAAAAATCTTTTCCACTGGAACAAAGATTTAAACCTCTGACTCAAAATGACTTTACAATGAGGGGCTGATTATCAAGAGGACCAGAATATCCTCTTATTAGAAAAACGTTCACCAGGTTTCCTGAATTTTACATGGTGGTATTAATGCAGTGGCTTGTTTAGCTGGATGCAGACAATACCAGCTGTCTCTGACACAGGGGAAAAAAGCAGCTATGTATTTTATAATACAGAAAAAGCTTAAGGTAAGTGTGTGTGAATGTGTGCCATGTGTATTCATACATGCACATACATGCACAGACACTCATGTCCTTCTGATTATCGTCAACAAAAGAGATACAGGAAAGAAAAACACAAAATCACAACACACAAAGGATAGGAAGGATCAAAGGATGCATGCCACCTGCTTGCCTCAAGTAAAACAAACCTAACTAAGGCACTTTTTAAAAATTATTATTATTATTATTTGTCTATTACAGTAGCAAGCATCAAGGGGGAAAATTCAAGCCCTATTTGTACAAGTCCACTGCAAACACTTAAGGCAGTCTGGAAGAGATTGATCTGGCTTCAGTTAGACTGACATAGGAATACTCCCTATTCATTTTAGCCTAAGCCTGTTTTTTTTAGAGACTTGTTTCTATTGGTACAGTATTTATGTGCAGATAAATTATGTTAAAAGGGAGGGTACATAGGCTGGGCAGCACCCAGGCAGAGAGGTCCATCCACAGATTGGTTGTCTGGGCATGCCTGTCCTGACACCATCCTTAAGAAGCATCTCCCAAGCTCTGTTGGTTTTTTGGGCTAGATCAGTTCCAACAGCCCCTGATCCTGGGCCTGCCTTTGGGGTGAGCTCTACCCCAAAGCCTTGCACCAGTGATGGCCAATGGCAACCGTGTGTGCGCTGTGCCACTTCCTAACCTGCTCTGTGCCAGCAGCTCTGGCACAGCGGCTGCCCAGGAGAAACTCTGCCCTTGCTGACCAAGCACAGAGGGGAAAGCATGCGTTAAATGCTCTGCTCGTTGTTAGGCAGCAGGACTGATTAGATTTTAAGGCAACGAGTCACCAGCTATGAGCCTAAAACTTGCCTTTATACGTGTCAAAGCAGAGTCCTGTAATAGAGACATCCTTCTCCATCCCACTGACCTGGATCTGAACCAGACCCCATGAAGGAGAAGTTCTGGAAGGGTTCCTAGGCTATTTGTTAGGTTCCAGAGCCAACAGATAGTCAAAGTTTGGCCTCCTGGCAAGCTAAGAAATCATATCTAACAATTGCATCCAAACTTTAAAAAAAAAATTACCCCAGGGAGCCGAGCACAGTGTAAAACTCTTATTTACAAGTTTTCTGGCTGTTCTTTCATCACCAGAATTTACTGGAAAAACTCAGAAGTAATCATCGTTTTACAAACATGTTTTGCTCTGCACAATTCCTGCACCCAACTTTACAGGGAGAACATCAACAGGAAGACAGGAGTCCACTGCCGCCCCAGGAAGCTGCAGTGTGTACTCCTCTCACCTTGTCAAAACCCCACCTCTCAATTTATATACTCTGCAATAATTATTTTGCTAATCACAGGCTGCTCCGTGCTTCTCAACATGAATTATTATTATTAGAGCTGGCTCAGCTGCAAACGCGCCCACTTTCCAAACACACGGTGCTGGGCTGGAGAAGAGGGGTGGGGGGTTAATCCTTTACTGGATGCTGCTTAAGGCAGTGAATGGTATTCTGGCCTGTAATTTCTTTAAACAGGAAAAATAACATCTTTCAGGAGATTTTCCATTTTGAGTTAGCACAGAATCACCACAAAAAGAAAAAAAAATACTGGGTAAGGCAACATAACACATACTATGGCCTTCTTTCAACTCATCAGCTATATTTATCTCTGAACTGCAGCACAGAAGCATATCTCACTTAGAAAAACTTTTAAGCTGCTTCAAAGAGACACTAAAGTAGCAAAGGCCACACACTTAGATACTGCAGGGGAAGAAAGGAAAGATTTATTTGTTCAGATGCTGTAAACTAGCTGGAATCTGCCACTTTCAACTCATCACCAAGCCCTCCGGTGAGCGGGCATGACTCGGGCACAAGCCAACATGAGCTTGAAATATTTTGGTAGAAAACTGCTCATATGACCTGGCTACTTTTTAGCCATCTGTTTCACTTTCACCTACAGTTCGTTTTGTTTTGTTCTGTTTTGTTTTGAAGCACCTGCCTTTGATCAGGGCCATAGACAGGATGCTGGCTAAGAATGTGAGCATCTCTCCCAGTATTGCAAGTCTACCCTGCTTGAGCCCAAAAATGTAGGACCAGCAGCACTGCAAGCCTCACCACTTAATCTGGGAAAACTTGCACAGTGACAGCTTGGCATTAGGTAGACCTGGCTTTAGAAACAAATTTTCTGAGCTCAGCCATAATCTGCTCCTTATGCTTTCCAAGGCAAGGTCCTTGGCACCCCCCAAGTCAAACAGTGTCACTCAATGTCCCACCCTGAGGCTGCAGCTATTAGAGAAGTTCAGGTGCCACTGCTGTGTTCAGCGGACTGACAGCATCAAACTCATGTGGAGATAAACAGCCCATTCCTGAGCCAGACTAAACCAGGGCAAAAGAAAATCCCATTTGGGCAAGCAAGGGAAACAGGATCGGGCCTGAGTGTCTTGAAAATAGCACATCACCCTAACAATTCTCACTAAATGATCCTTGGGTGCAAGAGGCATCAGCAGGATCAGATTATAACCATGGCCTGAAATAGCCCCTCATCCAAGGGGGCTGAGGGGTGGGGGGGAGAGGACAGGACACTTGCACCACTTGTGAAAGTCTGAATTGCAGAGGGGAAAAAAAAGGAAAAGAAAATGAAGCGTCATCCTGGATGAAACACGACACTGAGTGTTCACATTTCACATAAGAAGCCTCACGTATTATCATCAGCCACATGAAGGGAACAGTCTGGAGTATGATTTCTGTTTATTCACCTTGATGACATCCCTTGAAATTTTCTGCTCAGGTTACTCTTTCCAAGAAACAAAAAAAACTCTTTCCATCTACTGGAAGGAAAGCCCCTCCACAGGTCTGCGTGCCTGAACCATACTCAGCAGAGCTCACCCGACCTGACCCCTGGGGAGTGCTGGCTGGGCACGTTCAGGAATTGACATCCACAGAAAATAACCAGTGCCACAAACTGGGGCTTAGCAGCATCGGCTTTCCAGGATGGGAAATGCAGTGCTGAGTCCTGGGATTTTTTTGGGGAAAAAAACCCAAAACAGCTGTGCAAGCAAAGTCACCCAACCAATGCGCTTACCACAAGAGCTGAGAATAAATGCAGCTGAGAATAAAATGTCTGCCGTCAAGCAATATTGAACATGTTCTGCAGATCACCAATATCAAAGCCCTTCCCATTTCAGATCTCTCTGTTTCTATAATCGAAAGCAGTCGAAATGCAGTTTTACTGTCTACAAGTCAACCCCTAAAAGGGGCAGTTTGGCAGCACTCACTGCTTGCACAGACTGGGAAGTGCTGTACAGGACATGTCCCCAGCTCCTGCTCCCAATGTTGCCCGCTTGCTCTTCCCAGGTGGCATCTTCTTAGGGGGATTGGGATTGCTCAAATCGAGCCATCACCAATGCACACACAAACCCACCACCTCAACTCCTCCCACAGCCAAAAGCTCTGCCCTCAGGGCACGGCAGCCCACGAAGAACCACCACAAACAGGGCCTCAGCCCCCCGCAGGGCAGAAACTGGGCTGGAAACAGGGTGGAAAAGCCCTGGGCTTGTAGCACCCCAGAGAAGGCTACTAAAATTAGCAGCAGAAAGATAAGAGGTAACAGAAGGAATGCAGAGTCTGGGCTTCGAGTGCAGACTGCAACCACCAAGGAAGGAGCACCACTGAGTGCGAGGTGCAGGGGATTACTGTGGCCATTAACCTCAATTTTATTGTTAACCATCAGATCTGAGAAATACCCAATCAAGCCACAGCAGCTGCAATCCAGAGCAGGCAAGAGAAACCAAAACATCCAGGCTGAGAATCATTTAGAAAGAAAGGAAACGAGAGCAGCTCCAACTCTCTTATTCCTTTTTTCCAAGAATTAAGGGCACAGCTGCCATCATTCTCAGGTCGCCAACCCACGGGGGTGTGCTGAGAGGTTAACAGGGTGCTTGGCCAACCTGCCCTGGTGAGAGAAAGGAGAAGCCACGCAAAACAGAAATTATAAACCAACCTGGAGAAGAAATATGTGGACAAGAAGGTAAAGAATGAAAAGACACAACAGATAAGAAAGGGGAAAGAAGCTAAGAAAAAAAGGGAAATAGGCCTATGAAAAACACCATAGGCATAACACTCAAACACAAAGTGGAACAGAAACAAAGAAGCAGAGAGAAACTAGGAGGAAGAAGCAAACTTAGAGATACACAGGCAATTATGCTTTCACACATATGTTTGTATATATACAAAATACAAGAAATGTTATTTCTTACAAGCACAAGTAGAAAAACTGTGCCATGCTTTATCTACGCTGCCCTGGACAAAAGCAAATTCTTTCCTGTGAGTGTGGTGAGACACTGGCACTTATTGTCCAGAGAAGCTGTGGACTCCCCACTCCTGGAAGTGTTCAAGGTCACATAGGATGGGGCTCTGAGCAACCTGCTCTAGTGGAAGGGAGCTGGAACTACATGATCTTTAAGGTCCCTTCCAACACAAACCATTTTACGATTTCTGTGATTCTGTATCTTCACCACCAGCCAGGTCAGCACTGACAATTTTCACTGGCGTGGAAATGATTACTGTACACATCTTGTACCAAGCTGGCTGCCACTTTTACTGCTCTTCAGAGCTGAAACAACACAGCTATGTAGGAAAATTCACTCTACAGCAGTGTGTTTATGGTCATCATGTGCACAAACAGCCACAGATGCCCAGGAGGAATATCAGCACAGTTAGTTACTGACATTACATATAGCACCACCAAGAGCTTGAGATACCAAACATGTCTGTGCTGGATGTTATATAAAAATAGAACAGAAAGGTCAAACCCCGTCCCAGAGACCCAATGACCTAGGGTAAAACCAAGATATAGATAGAAGGCAGAAGCAAATAAGGCAGGCTGACCAGAACGGAGCCATGCCAAAGGAGACACTGTCAACTCACCATACATGGCAATCCTGGATGGGCACATCTAAGAATCCTGCATTAGATAGGAAGCTGGGAAGGGGTCAACCACAACACAGCATGAGCAAAGACCCAGCCATTCCCTGTTCTCTGAACTCCTGCTTAAACCACTAATGGATATGGTGTAAAGATCCCCCATTACTGAAAAAACCAGCAGTAAGCAGTAGCCCACATCAGAACCACCACATCCATCAAACCACACAGAAACAACCCCTAACTAAAGTGGCCACAATGTTCATCATGATCTTGACTTCAAGATTCCTCTTCTAACTGCTGGTTTGTTTAAATATCACAATTTGAGACATAAAAACCAGATGGGGACCCAGAGTCCTACATTAATTAACTTGGAATTTGTGAGAATATCCCAGGTGATAAATGAGGCAACGTAGTTTAAAAAAAAAATAATTTCACATTCAACACATCTGGTAGATAGTAGAGCTTGCAACTCTCTGTTGCATTAACCTGTTACTGCAACAAAGTAGTACAAATCAGTCTTGTGACTGCAGAAAATTTCTGATAATTAACACTAGTTTGAAATGGGTGAAGAAAGGGAGGGCAGAGCTAAGGATGTCTGGGCCTGTACCTTAATCTTGCAATTTCCTAACTTTTTTTTATATTCCTAAAAGGCTCAAATCACTGCAGGTAACTGGTACTGCAATCAAATGTATTGTTTTCAATGCTGTTTGAACACTGCAGTCATCACCATATTATCTTTCGGGTACTATATCAGCTGATGAACTAACATCTGATACATGTTCTTTCTCTTCTTTCCTCTAACCCAGCAGTGGAGGGTCTTGTTCTGCTTGTGTGCTCAACTGTCTTTAAACATCATACAAAACATTGTTAAATATTTAGGAAAAGGACCTTCAGTTGAACATAACTTGGAGCAGAATATTATGAGGTTTATGATGATCCTTATCACTTGGGGTTGCACAATTTATGCAAAACTGGACCCTCAGAGAGCAGAGCTTCATTTCCTTTCAGAAAGTTCCTATGGCCTTTGGCACACAGTTTTAAGCAGCCTTCCTGCCACCTGAGGCAATTCAGGGAGCACACTAACAAGAGAACAAAAGACCTCAAAACTTTATCTGTATTTTATACAGAAACCAGCAAAGAAAGACACACAGCAGAGATGTGCTGCAGCTTTGTGGATGGGCTGTTGCTCCCTTGACTCGCAGGCTCCCTACACAAGTATGTCACTGCTGTTGTCAAGCCAAGACACAGCGAATGTCAAGCACAAGACCAGGACTCTTCCCATGAAGAGGTGCTGGACCTGCTAAATAGCCAGAGATGACAGAAACAACAAAAGAAAGTTTATCACCAGGAGAAAGTCAAGAGCACTCCTAACTCTGACACTCAACTGAGCACCTGTGGACAGCATGGCAGCAGCAGGCTCTTCACTCCCCTCCTCATGGTCTTGGGCACTGCTGGAGCTCAGAGAGCTGTTCATCATCAATGAGCCAACAGCGTTCAGGAACTTGGCTCCCTGGCAACAGCTGGGTACAAAAAGTTTAAACAGATCATCTTCACACTGTGGCCACCTGGCCCTGGGCTGCCCAGCCAGGTCACCTCCTGCAAGGCAGTGTGGGGCTCCAAGTGCCAAGATTGGTGGGAGGAGGCAATCTCATTGTTTTTCCTGTGGTACCAGCCATTTCAAAGAACTCACAAGTGACTTCAAGCTCCTTCTCCTGGTGCCACTGTGCCCTGCCACTGAGGAAGGAGGTCAGGAGCCTCTGCACAGACCTGCTCTGCTGGCCAAGCCTCCAGTGAAACTGCAGCCACAGGAGTTCAGCCTTAACACTTGGCAGCTTCTAATGGGCATCAGAATCCCTGAATATCTTCAAATAAAATATTAATGTTATAAGCAGTATTTCATGGGTCTACAGGCTTTGTCACACCTCAGGGAAGCCTTAAAGAGATTTAGCCCTGATTTTCAAGAGAGCATGGATCCCATAAGTCAGCCCATCCCCGATGGTATCTTGTACCTTCACGAGCCTGAGCTGTCTTTCTGCTGCCACAGTGGAGACATTTTCACCTGCTCAGCATCCAGATTTTCTAAGCAGAACAAGATACAGGTATTTATCACTATGAACATTAGCACTCCTAATATTATTACAAGAAGGTGAAATGCATTAGCAAGAACAACTGTAGGCTCTCCCAATCTCAGTGGATCAGGACAAGTGACTGAAGGCTGTTGGATCCCTGCCATACATTCCCCTACCATACTGCTGTGATCCATGAGGTGGTGTTAATTAACAGAGAGAGGTACCGAATTTAAATCCTATTTATTGTAATTTGTCTCCCAAAAGTGCTCAAGAAAAATAGTCATTAAAAGTTATTACAAATATCCTGCAAAATAAGTTATTTGCTGAAAGTTTCTCAGGTCATCAAGATTTATAAGGAAGGCAGGGACAGTGGGTACCAACAGAGGGATACAGGCTGAACCCTCAGGAAATAGAATGTTGTGCCTTATGCTAATGGCAACATCTTGAGCTCTGAAAAGGCTACAACTTGTCTCATAGTTATACCCAAACTACCACATAGTAACCTGTAGACTGTACTTGATACACTTATCCTTAAAATTAAAATCATAAAATCACTGCAAATTTCCCTTCCCTTTTCCTTCTCCATAAGAAGAATGGCCATTGACCATGCTATGAAAGATGAAAAGCCAATACTCACTCTTACCCGTCACAGTAAAACAGGAGCTAGGGAAGGTCTTATTTCCAGACCTTCAGCATTTGCACTTGAAACATAGAGCTGCTTGGTGAGAAGTTTTCAAAAGCTTTTTTTCTGTCTGGTTGTGTTAGTTGCAGCCACCAGATCTACCCCTTAAAGAGCAACCTACACAAATCATCACTACCATTTCTGACCATGTCAAGCACAGGAGCGCAAACATTTCTATGAGGCTCTGAAGGTCCACCTGACATTAGAGCTCTGCTATTCTATGCTGTGAACAACCGTATGAAACAGAGTGGCTGCCCTGACACATTTGAGATGAAAGAGTCAAGCGGAAGAGTAGAAGCTGGGGGGAGAAAAATGCCTTGTTGAGACACCAAACCCTCCCCATGGCCAATCACTGGGAATGCCATCATCTTTTCAAGACGCTTGTAACAAGCAGAACTGGTGGGTCTTCATGCTAACAACCCAAGATAAGGAAAAGTTTTTAAGACAAATTTCCCCTCTGAACCTGTTTATCTTAATCACATTTATTTACTCTTCTTGTGTATTCAGGAAAGCTGGGCCTCCTTCCATCTTCTTCCACAAATGGAGACCTGAAGCTCAGCTTTTCAGTTTTGCCTCAGTTACCACAAAAAACAGAGATGTGCTGGTGGGAAGAACCCTCTGAGGTCTCCAGTCCAACCTCCCAGCTCATAAACAAGGCTGATTATTTTCCTCTGTAACACCAAACAGACGTACATTTTTGTTACTATTTTTATATAATCTAACAGCAGTCTTTTTAACAGTTAAGAAATGTGTAAAGCTTTGCTCAGCCCCAAAAGCTAATTAAGAAGAACCAGAACCAGATGTGAAATACCTGTCAGTCCAAGGATCCAGCAATTCAAACTGCTATCACCATCTTCTAAAATCCCTGAGCAAAATCCCAGTTGCCTGTGCCACAGTATGAAGCTCTCGGCCTTTGCTCCCCCCAGGAGAACTTCTGGGAAAACGTATATCAGACTTTTCTACTCTTATGAAGGAGGACCAAAACTAAACAACTCATTATTACTATTTAAATAGGGCTGGAAACATTGCTAAATCTTTCCAAAAGGATGTATGGTAGCTTTTTGCTCTGTGTGTTAAATTACAGGCCACTGCACTGATAGCTGTGACTACCTATTTACAACCCCAGCTGAAGCATAAAGGGGTTTTGGTACATCACATCTAGAGACTGCTATAGCATGACTACATGACTGTACAATAAACATTATATTCACAACACAACTTATAAAATAATAATGATGGTTACACGGATGAGGATAATAACAATACCAAACATTAATATTAGCAAAGAGGGACCCATGCTTCATCCAATCAGGGAGATGTCAAGGGTTCAAGCATAGTCTGGGCTTTGGTGATTGCTCCACATCCCACAGGCTCAGCCAGGAACCCAGGACTGCTGTTTCCACCATGTAAACCAGCACACACAACACCACACGAATGCCAGCGCTGCACCACTGGCAGGGACAGTGATATCTGAGCCGACACTTAAGCTGCAAGGACACAGCACCTCGCTGAGAGATGTCTAGGAAAAGCCACTTTTCCTAAACCTACAGAGGCTGTAAGAGCCTCCAGCCTCCTGCACCACATGTTCCCTGCACAGCCAGCATGCCCCTTCCACTTGTGCATTCAGGGCTCATCACGTACCTGGGCAGGGAACTGTGCAAGGCAATGTAATGCATTTTATTTTGGCTGGGATTTTGCTCAGCCAACATTTTCAAGACGAGATGGTTGCAGTATGATCAGATCTCGGCCTCAAAATACAAAGTGCTAATCAAGAGTTGGAGGTTGCTGCTTTTTTTGAAAGATAATACTCCTAAATGAGATTTTTCTTCTCCTTTTTAAGCTGCTGGCAATAGCTCTCCAACACCAGCTGAGATCTATACAGGACGTCACAGGATGCCACTCCTGCAGTACTGGTGAAAAGATCTAAAGTTTTAGTTCTCCTGATAGGGAGGAAAAAAGTGAGGCAAGCAACCTCTTAAATCCAGCTGTTGGAAATTCGGGAAAGGTACAAAATCACCCGAGACAAAAGGCATGCAGCACATAAGCAGGCAGCAGACAACCTGTCCCATGCCTGTTTAGGAATGACATTGAACCTGTAGGATTTGCTACGTTCAAAAATCCCCTGGCAGGAGAACTTACAGTGGTACTAATATGATGGCCTTTACCAATTCCAAGCAAGGAATCAGGATGCTGCATCAAAGGTGTTACTGGGCTGACATACTCCTCAACCAGCTCCATTCCAGCAGTAAAGCTACAGCACAGATGAGGCAGCCAGCCAGCAGGTACTCATGGAAGGCCAGGCAGCACAGAACAGCCGTTCAGAGAAAGCTGGGAGAAGGAGACTGGACCATCCAGCTGGAGGAAGGGAAGATGATGATGAGTGATTAGGAAACCTGAGTTTTCCACCTTAAAATCCACCTTAAAATCCATTCAAAGTCTGGGGGCTCCCAGCACAACCCACATTGTGCTGAGGGTCTCCTCAAGCTGCTTACAAAACTACATGATGGGATGTGGCCTTGCCACTCAGCTCTGTTTGCACTGGCCTCTAAGGAAACAGCCTACAGCTCTGGGAACTGCTCTTGCAGTAGGGACCTCCTCTCCCCAAAACAGGAGAGCCTTTTGGGGCTTTCTTTAGGCTTCTCTGCTATTCTGCTATTCATCCTCTAGAAGAGGAGCTGGGTCCTGTGCCTGGAAAAGCCCCAACTTATACATGACAACCCCAGTGATATAAACCTCTCCCCTCAAAAGCTCTCAAAATCCTGCAGCTCTTGGCCAGGTACATGATTTGGCACTGGGTATTCGTGACCGAGACAAGCAAAAGAGGTGACAAAAGGCTGATTTCCAAAATGGAGCAAAGATACTCTACTGTGTAATGACACTCTTCCATGCAAATACACAGTCCTTCCAGGGCTTTGGGCTTCTCTTCCTTGTCTGAGTGCTCCACACATGGCAGCTCAGCTCAGCCCACTCCCCAGCAGCACAGGTGGGCTCTCAATGGCTGGACAACCCAACCTCACAGTGTGGGGGGCATGGTCAAACCTCCCCTTTCTTATCAGGCAACTTTGTAATGAGCTGATTTGCAGGAACCTACCCAGTAATTTTATACAAAGCTTCTTCTACTGCTTCTTCCGACTCAGGTTTTGAGGCGGAAATGACTGAGAGAGAGAACCTGCCCCTTCTCTTGGCAGTTTGTTTCAGCGTCTAATCACTCTTGCTTTTAATTTCTAATTTGCCATAATTTCTGATTTGAATTATTTACCAGGCACTGGTTCTAGCTCTGCCTGTCACTGCTGCATTCGAGAGCCCCTTCCTGCATGATGCACTATACCAGCAGTAATTAATGGATCATTTCTCCTTCGAGGTGATGGGAGCTTTAATTGTAGTATCTGCTGACAAATATAAGATACCAATAGCAGTGAAGATGTTACAGCACAAGCATCAGAAGGGGTGGGACAAACCTGTCAGGAAAACCTGGGAGATACTCAATCAGTATACCCCCAGTACTTGGGGTATCCTGAACCCCGATTTGTAGGATAGAGCTCCACATTGATATTCACATCCATACCTTGAATTCACATAATGAATTATACCATCTAAGCATGCATTAAAAGGCATTCAGATCATACACATCTGGATGTTTTAGATCATACACATCCAGACCACTCCAAATGCCTGGCCGGTCCCAGTGCTTGAGTCACTGCAGGTTGCTGTGTTCAGCTCCAGGTAACCATTTCAGTGCTTTTCATCTGCCACCCTTGGAGTGACAGGGAAAAAAACACCACCAGCAAGCCTCACTCTAAACAATCTCTGGCAGCTGCAAGAGAGAGAGAGAACTGAGAACACCCCGTTACTGCAACACTGGTAGCTCAAAAAAATGCTGTCCCCCACTGAACTGTACCCACAAGGTGAGCAAATGGCAGGCACTGCACCCCCAGGTATAAGAATGCCATATGCAAGCACACATCATCAGTACTGCTTGCCAGGACACTGAGCACTTTGCTACATAAGATGATGGACAATCTCAGGAGTAGATGCAGCTGTGACAAGGTAAAACGTGCCCCATACGCAATGATAATGAGTCCAAGAGACAGATTATGTTTTTATTCCCTGTTCACTCGTCATAAATCTCACCAGGAACTATACAGGTGTTCAGTACTAAAGCTACCAGCCAGCACGGAGACAGAAAACAACACACTGTACTTCAAAATAAGATCAATATCACCTTCTTGCAAAAAGGCAAAAGCTTCCTGACCAGGTATGCATTTTCCTCTGCTAGCTCAGTTTGCAGCTCTGCACCCCTCCTGGCTCACAAAGCAGGACATCACACCACACTGCCAGCCCCCTGGCCAGCAGTGAGGGGTCAGGGTGACGTGCCCACCATCCCAGCATCTCCATCCCAGCAGTGATGCACTGAGAGCAGCGCAGAGGCTGCACTGAGGCTCTGACAGACTCATTTGCACTGCTGAACTGCTTGGCACACAGCTGCAGTGCACTGCACCATGAGTTCCTGACACCAGACTCTGCTAAATTCATCTACTGGGAGCAAAAGACAGACCCCCAGTAATCCTGCAAGAAACACCTCCCATGTCACAAAACCCAGCATATTCCCATGGCTTGCCAGCACTATTGCTTGCATAGACCAATGGGGAAAAATATTATTATTTTTAAGCTGTCACACTTGTAAGTATGGCCTTGCAATTCTGAGTAGAGCTGCACCAGCATAATTACTGAAAAACCCTGTAGAAAGAGGCCTGTAGGAAAAGGGATATTGTAATAATGCACTGAACACATTCAGCTGAAAGGTGCTAAACAAACATAAGATGCACCAATACCCTGAAAGTACATAGATACACCTTTCTTACCCCTAGCCTTGCTCCACATCGGCTTCCCCTGACAGCAATTCCTCATAAATAAAAGTGAATGAAATATATACAGCCAGGAAGCATATGCTGCCTTTGTAAAGCATTCTGATTAAAAATAGGAATATATGGTTCAAATCTTGCAAAGAATTAAGCATAAGCACCAATTTTAGAATATAAAAGTCCTTAATAAAACAAAAAACTGGGCTTTGGCTGTGCAGGGGCACAGAGAGGATAGCATACCATAACACAGAGCCGAAGAGCTGTGCTGCCTTCAGGACACACAATTCACCATTGCCTCTGAAATACGTCAGCTCTAGCCAAAGTTATATTCCAAGCGTGCGCTTTCACCCAGGAAGCCAATCTTCCAATTTACAAACTATTTGGAACACATGATTCCTTTCTGCAACAGATGGGCCCTTCGACGGTGGCAGGCCCGAGCTCTTCCTTATTTTCGCAACTGCAGACGGCTCTGATGTGGGCTGGACATCAGCGTGCAGATGCAAACGATGCCAAATCCTCCAGGCCATGCAGAGGCAGCGAGCTGGCACTGCTCCTGCTGTCCCTGTGCAGGCTGACCGGGGCAGCCCCTCTCCCAGGGATGCGAGACACACGTGTACATTTTACTCCAAACAGGTATAGAGGCGTTCCCACTGGCTGACAAACTGCACCTGTATCACTAATTACCTTAATATAATTTAAAATGCACAGAGGCACAGTCAGACCAATCAGAATTATAAAAATCCTGAGCTAGCTGTAAGCCATACTCCTGACTTAATGCTACAAGAGACAGAAGACAGAGGGGGAAGGAATAAAGTTAGAGGTGCATTCCTAAAATGATGCATAGTGAATATAAAATGACTTGAACCTCCCTGGCCTGTGAGCTGGCATTTATCAGAGATATGCAGCTCCTAGAGCAAAAGAGCATCTTACTGCCCCACGTGCTTGGAAAACACACCTATTTATTAAATAATTTTAAAAATCACAATCAAAAGCAAATTGGATGTTTATGACACATGACTAAGTATCAGACTGTATGCCTATTTATTAGTGATGTCCACACTTCAGAGCTACATTTTTTTAATATCCTCCTAATTTGCAACAATGTATGTAAGTTCTCTTAAAATAATACACACTAGTGGACTGCAGTTGGTGCAAACTGGCATTAGTGAGATTGCATTTCTGCTCTTGTGAAGAAATAAACACTCCCATCTCATACAGCTGTAACCATATTGTATTCTTTGTATTTAGCAATGGCTAACATATTCTAATACACCCTCAGAAAAGCTCTTTTGTTCCAAATCAATGACTTAAATAACGCAAATTTATTAACATATTGGTAAAGAGGAACTAGTGTAGGGCTCCCGGCTTGCTGTGTCTGACCAGATACGTGACCAGGACAACATGTCTAAACTTGTCAACAAGGATGGGATTAAAAAGATCTCACTGAAGGCCTGCAGCATCTCTCAGATTCAGTTCTCAGTTCTGCTGGGATTTCTCTGCATGGTATTTTAAGATGCAGCAACCAACAGTTTAACAGACTGAAATCCAAGTCCTAAAGCACCCTCTCAATGGAAATGCTTCAGTATTATTTAGATATAAAAATAAATTGAGGCCTACTAAAGTACTCAAAAACCCTAAACAACTTTTTAAGGAAAAGATGGCCTAAAAAATCGTCTGTAAAAACGGTCCCTGGAACATCCAAAGAATCTTCCCAGTCTTTTCCTCAGGCTCTCCTGACACCCAGCTTAGGACCAGGCTGACCACACTAACGGTGGCCGAGCGCTGCGGGTTACAGCTGAACTGAGCCGGCACGCACAGGCAGCAGCAGCAGCAGGCAGAGAGGGCAGCGCAGGCAGGGCAGGCAGCAGGCCGGCTCCGCGCCCCGGCCTGCGCGCTGCGCGCATTTTCCGCGCAGTTGCAGGGGGCTCGTCCAGCCCCGCACCGCGGGACCCCCCCGTCATCTCCCTGCCCCGGGGGTCTCCCCACACCGCGGGACGCGAGGGTGGGCACCCATTTCTTCCTGCCCCGGTCCCTCCCCGGGTCCGGCAGCCTGGGGTGGGGGGGAGCTACGGGGGATGGGCGCATCGCTGCGGATCACTCCGAGCCGCGCCGACCCCATCGCGGCCGTGTTTGCCGTCGGACGGTGCCCCGGCCCCGTCTCCTCCCCATCCGCACGGGTCTCGCCGTGCAGTTGCTATTTTTAGGCCACGGGCGACCCAGCGCTTTAACAAAGATAAATAAATAACACGAAAAGCACCCTCCCCTCCCCCCATCCGCGCTAGCNGGTCTCGCCGTGCAGTTGCTATTTTTAGGCCACGGGCGACCCAGCGCTTTAACAAAGATAAATAAATAACACGAAAGGCCCCCTCCCCCCCCCCCATCCGCGCTAGCCCCGCGCCCGGGCTCCGAACTGCGCCGCGACCCGCACGCCCCGCCGGGGACTCGGATAACAACGCGAGGGGGTTGGGGAAAGTAAAGGCAAAAGCAGAATAAACAAATAAATACCCCCCCATCCCCGCACCCCGCCGCCCTCGCTGCGGCCCCGGTACTCACCGAAGTCCGC
>VXAZ01008167.1:1578533-1604044 GCA_013399875.1 Gymnorhina tibicen | reverse complement strand
CCGCACCGCGCTCCTGCCCTGCATCCCACCACATCCCACCACATCCCACCGCCCCGCATCCCACCGCCCTCTCCGCGCTCCTGCCCCGCATCCCACCACCGGCACTGCTCCGCATTCCACCGCCGGCACTGCTCCGCATTGCACCGCCGGCACCGCACAGAACCGCACCGCCGGCACCGCACCGCATCGCATGGCACCGCTCCGCACCGCCGGCACCGCACCGCCCGCACCGCGCAGCACCGCACTGCCAGTACCTCGGCGTACATTGAAAATAATTAAGTAAAAGACCAGGTTTTTTCCAGCGGCACTCCGCAGGTGCGAGGGAAGCCGGCGCGGAGGCGCGCAGCATGCACGGGGAGGTTACGGGACCCCGTCCTGCTCCCACGGACAGGAAGGTGCCGCGGAAGAGCGGAATCAGCTTCAGCATCAGCGGATGGGCAGCACGGGAGCCTGCACTGCCCGTCCTCCGCGGTTGTTCACCCCAACAGAAGCCTTCGACCCCGTTTCTCCCGAACACTGCGAGTCTGCTTCTCATAGAAATCTTTTTTTTTTTTTCTTTTAAATACCATTCTCCCAAGTGCTGACATACCATGGCTGTCTCCACGTTATCACAGGAGAGAAGGATACAAGCATCCCACACACAAATATAGAAAGTAGCTTTGCAGCCCTCCAAGAACACGAAGAGAGAACACTGAGAATACAGAACAGGCAGACTGTTGATACAGGAGAAGAGCAAATCTCCAGTACACAGAGAGAACAAGCTTTATTTCCATTTTTTGTTACTTTTCTTTTAAACAAACTAAGAAAAAATGAAATGTATCGCCTTGATTCCAGGCTGGACCCAAAATGAAGTAGAAGCCTCAATGCCATGTGAGATTTTTGTCCATACTGCTATTGCTCTCTCCAGAAGGGAACCTGGAATCCCGCTGTGCTGGCAACTTTGCAGCGAGGTGGGAGCTGCAGTGTCACTTCTGCAGTGTGTACAACCTGAGAGGGTGCTGGCATCTGCATGGGTTGCGGTGCCCAGCCTGGGAGCTGCCACTGTCACACCAGGCTAATCAGCCTCTGCACAGAGCTTGTCTCTACCCAGCATAGTGACATCTTCATGTGGATAACACATGCTGCTCCATTTAATTAGTAAATATGTTCCAACTCCCCTACAATGCTTTGACTATTTCAAGAAAGAGCTGATCTGCAAAAACTACCCAGTCATTACAGGAGAAGCAAATGCTTGTGCAAAAGGCATGAAATTGTGGTATAAATCCAAGCTGCAACTCTGTGGTCCTGCAATTTAACACGATACAGCATTGGGTTGAAAAAAGAGGCTTTGCATGCTCATGGTAAGAGAGGTGGGAGCCCTCCTGAGCAGGTAGATTAAAGGTTTTTGTGCTGTCCCTTTCAGCAAACTGCTGCAGTGGAAGAGAGGTGGCGGAGATCACTTTGGGCCATACTCCTACAACTGGCTGGAAACTAAATCCTAAATAAATGACTTCCCGAGGTCAGTGAACTCAGGAGAAAGATCAAAATTTAAGGTTACTCATGAGACCAAAGGTTCATTTTATCAGCTGAAAAGGGCCAAGTGCTGGAGCACCTCGACACATTTTATCTCCAAGCCAATTCCCACTCTGGAGTTTGGGAGAAGCAGTGGCATAAAACTATTACTCTGCTTTCACATGGGTATTGGCCTTAAATGGGGCCCTGATGTCTCCTTCACAGCTCCCGGCTGCCAGAGCAGAAGAGAAATATGTATCAAATAGCTCTGAAAATTGAGTTTTCATTCCTTTCTCCCTAGGACTCCCTTCCTTCCTTGGCAAAACACATAGAGAATCTGCTGTTAAAACATCAGCTCAAATTATTAGAGGTTTTCCTGACGCCGCAGACCTGCCCAGGTATTACCAGCACCAGCAGCATGGCTGTGAACACAGCTCTGTGCGCCATGATGAGAGATAGGTATTTTCATGTTCGATTCCCAGCATGACAAAACCAGGAAAATATCATGAAGAGGAGTAAAAATGTTTGCCTGCTTGTTTACACACAGAGAAGCCAGACCACAATCACATAGGTTATCCAGATGTGGCTCCTGGAGGGACCTCTTCAACCTGTGGCACAAGGACATGCTGTTCCCCTCTGCTGCAAGGTAGTCCTGGGGTTTGGAAGTCAGACCCCATATCCCCTAAAAATTCACAGACCACCCATTATACCTTTCCAGGGGGGCTGGCAGGGGGTGGCAGCTGACCACCAAGCATATCCCCCTGTGATGGCACAGTTGGAGCCTCAGCAACCAGGGGGAGACCCTCTGTTTCCATCACACCAAGGGTCTCTCATTGCAGGAAACATAAAAAGGCACATAGAATATGCCTTGTGTTCTTATCGCTCAGCCTTGCAGCCTATCTAGTGTTTGTACTCTAAAAATCATCTCATAATGTGATCTGAATTGTCCCATATCAATAAAGCACTGGAGTGTAATCATCCTTACAACAGCTTAGCGCACTTACACAAGGCAATTGCATTGCTCTAAGTTCACCTCTGCAAATTAAACAGGGCAAAGTCAAGGCCAACTGACGCAGCACACTCTTTCGTGGCCAAAAGAAGATCTGAGGCAAAGATCAGGGGTCAGGCTGCAACGAAGCTGTGGCAGCTGAAGCATTCTACCCTCTAGCATTCTGCTTTTGCTTCCCTGCCTATGACCCCACAAGCTTTGCCGGCAGCAGGGATCCCATGAGTGCTTCTTAATCTGTGCCAGTGGAGCCAAGGAGAGGTGTGATGTCTTCTTTGAGGTTACTAGAGCACAGAGATGACAGCTTCCAGCTGGTCACCACAGGCAGCTGGAAAGTGAAGCGTCATCAGCCAGGGCAGGTAGGTGCAGCAGAGGCTGGAGCAAACCACACATTCCCTGCAAACATGGGTCATGGAGAGACACAGCAGAAAAAACAGCTGAGCGTGTAATCATAGCATTAATTATACCTTCCCTCATCCAGAGATTAAGCTTGTTCCAGGTTAATTCCAGAACTCTCCAAAAAACCCTCAGTCATCTCAGACACTCAGGAGGAAGGTTTAGGTCATTGCACCTGCTCCAATCCTAACAGAAACCAACATTTCACATCAGCCTGCCCATAAAGACATTAAGTTGAACATCTGTGTCTTGTCCTCACTTCACCTTCCTGGATATTATCTTGGAATTCTCCTTCTCTGAAGATTAGAAACTACCTAATGGTCATCCTGAATGTATTTACAGCCAGTTACACCCATTTGTTCTGCAGCAGGTGTTATGATTTGACACAACCAGCTCTTGTCCTCACTCTTATACATACCTCCCTGCTGTATTTACCAATATCAAGTTCATTCTGTGATAAAACAATGGGAAAATGCAATGGTGCTTATCATAATTAATTTCTTTTCCCAGTCTTTCAATTTAAGTACTCATATTAATTTAAAGAAAAGGCATTCCTGTACCCAAACAATGATCCATCTCTAGGTGACGGTGACTCACCTGTGATTTTGGTGGGGACAAAGCTCTAAGAGCTGGGAGCAGGAGGCAATAACAGCAAAAATAAAGACGGGAAACTTTATGAAGCTTCTGGAAAGACTTCCAGTGCCTTCTGTGTGCTCTCAGTGTTCAATGTGAGATGAAGAACAGATTCTGGGTAGCTTAAATGTGACTGCAGAGCAGAGAAAGAGGATATTCAGGGTTGGTATGAAGCACAGAAATAACAGACTTGTCACTGACGGCCCAGCTACCAGCTACGGAAGCATGTGACTCAGACGGTCCATATATTCCCCAAGTTTGTGGCATAAAAAATAATTAAAAAAAAAAAAAAAAATGACTTTTCAAAGAGATGCCTTTCTGCATGTGCAGCAAGACTGAACTAGTAGAATAGAGACACGCAAAAACTCCATTACAGATTATGAAGAGCACTTAAAATTACTATCTTGAATGTGATTCAAGAAAGAAGAAAGCACTGGAATTAAGTGAAACCAAATGTCTGCATTACTAAAGTTGGAAAGTAGATCCAGAGATGAGCATGCTTGAGTTTGGGGGAGGGCTATCAAAACTGTGAGCCAGAGGTCTGGCATCATTACTGAAAAAAAAAATGCTGTGAACAAGAGAAATTTCAAGAGAGAGGAAGGCAGCACCATTCAGGTCCCAGCTAGATTTCCCAGGAAGCCCCTGAGAAAAAGACTGACTAAATCCTTGGGGAGAAGGAGATTGTTTTGTCTGAAGGGTGAAAGATCACAAGAGAAGTCGCATGCCTGGGGGAGGAAGTGGAAAGTGGTGCTGTCAGCAGAGACAGAAAACCATGGATGTGAAGATAACCTTGGATGAGAGATAAGGGCCATAGGTCTGGTCACTGGAGAGCCCTGTGCCCACAGGAGAACTGTGTGTTTCAACAGCAGCGGAGGATGCACAGAGCAGGTAAAATGCCACCAGTCTCCAGAGTAGAGCCTGGTGTCTGCTCCCCTATTTCTGAAGCACTCAGCTCCTGGGAAAACAGCAGGATCTCTGCTTTCCTCACACAAAGATCCTGTTGCTAAATCTCAAAGAGGAAACTGTTTAACTTGTCGGTTATTCTTTGGCATCTATGATTGTGTTAGACATTATAAACAGGTTGGACCAGCCAAGCTGGCAGACACCACTGTGGTATCCCCAGGGTCCTTCCCTTTCTGTTTACTTTCCTTTTTTAGCCTTTACACTAATCTCTTCATCTATAACAAATATACAACATTCATGTGAACAGTTTTCAAAGGAGAGTGACAATGGCAGCCCATGGACTGTCACGACAGGCCTGTTGACACAGCCAAGCCACAACCTGAGCTTTGGGCAATGCACGGTGCTCCTCCAGCAACAGCAGGGAAGTAGGGGATGGTGTGTGAAACCTGTGCTGGACCTGGTGTCCTTCTCCTTTCAAGATCAGTTGCTATTTATGCACTCATGTAAAGTTCAACTTTCCCAGAGTGCTTGTTAATGGATGTGCCCCTCACTGCCTGCATGGGCACAGCCATGGGGCAGGCATGGGGGCTGGGTCCTCTGGGGGCTTGGACAGGCTGGTTTGTGGCTGCAGGTATGGGATCTTCCTCAGAGGCAGCTGGGAGACTTGTGCCCTCATTAGCACCGCTGGTGACAGTGGCACCACTGCCTATGTCTCATGTAATGACCCAGCACCACCCTAAGAAGTGGGAGATCTGGTCCAACACCCTCCTTTGCATCTCTCTGCTGCCTGGAGAGGGGCTGCACCCTGAGCCTTTGGCCTGTGCTGGCCCCTTTCTTCCCAGCTCCTATGTCAGAGATAAAGATGTGCACCACAGCAGGACACTGTCCCGGGATTTTGAGTCCATTTCACAGTCATGATGCTGCTGC
Source organism: Gymnorhina tibicen (assembly GCA_013399875.1). Taxonomy (NCBI): domain Eukaryota; kingdom Metazoa; phylum Chordata; class Aves; order Passeriformes; family Artamidae; genus Gymnorhina; species Gymnorhina tibicen. Next base: position 1,598,688 of record VXAZ01008167.1, on the reverse strand, counting down.
TCCTATGCTACAAGGCACAGGATATTAATATAGGCAAACCTGGTTAACAGCCACTAAAGAAACTCCACCAGCACTGGAGAAAAGACATAAGGGAGGCAGAAGTATCTGGTGTGGGCATCTGTCACAAGCTGCTCACCAGTTTAGTCCTGGAGAATGTCCCATTTAAGCCCTGACCTCACGATGGACACCTGTGTAGCTGGTATCCTTGCTGTACCAATAAGAGATTTAAGCAACTGCAGAGCAGCCACAGTACTCACAAAGGCAGATAAGCACCAGGCTGTGCCCCTGCCATGTCTCAAATTATGATAATTAATGTTGTGTTGTGCCATGGAAGCAGAAGAAATAGAAACAGCTTAGAAGTAGTAGTGATCAATGAAGTCTTATAATGCCCTTAAGATGCATATATATATATGCTATATCCAAGTTCACAGATATGTAAACTGAGGTGCAGATATGTAAAATATCTTGCCTGTGGCCATACAGAGAGTGCACCTTGAGTTCTGACTGGTGTAACTGCGAGGCACTGGAGTTCTGACTCCCAGTCTCTTGTTCTCAGCGTTGGGTGACAGATAGCACTGGTTCAGTGAGTGGGATAACCATGGCTGACCTCTTCACAGTATCACGATCCACAGCTTTTAATTGCTATTAAACAAATTCAAAATGAAATTATGCACAGAAAGATGGGAACTACAGAGCCTTAAAAAGTGCATCCATGTTCTTCCCCATCAAATCTAATTAGATTTGCCAAAATCAGTGTGCATTGATCTGTGATTCAAACAATATGCTGATAACAAATTTTCATGATAGACATGGTTATAAAGCTACTTGACTAGACTATGAATTAGCCCCTTCAGCAGAAGCTCTCAGCACATTTTCTCAGCATGGTCTTCCACAGACAGCTTTTAATCCCCAAATCAACAGGCAATCCCACTGTTTAAGGTTTGCCAGGCTCTCTGCTGAGCACCCAGCAGAGAAGCAAGGCAGGCAGCATATTCATGTTGACTATCAATCTTCATTAAAATCAACACACCGTCTTTAACCACCCATCTAAGCAAACTGTAATATATGCTGGGAAAAGACCTTTCCACTACTAGGCAGAGCAGCTTATTTTGCTGTTGTGCTGGGCGGCTTCAGCTTGGCAATGATGGGTAGGGCAATCATGGGTTGTGTATGGAAAGCATCACGTAAATAGACCATCACCCCAGAAAACCAGCACCACACAGGGACTGTGTGCTGATACTTGCCTTCCTGCCAGCGCCTGGTCTCTGTCCTCAGGATCATTTTGTTTTGTTAGCTCGTGGCAGGGAAGCAACACTGATTTGTTTGGATAGTTTGTCTTTCAGCCAAATGATGCCGATTGGTAGAAGTGAGTGGAAATGAGAAAATGAGGGCAGAGCAGGTAAGTTTTAAATAAGTCAAAGTAAATACTTGACATGCCAGGAGAGACCAAAGGGCAGGATTTTCCATTTGTGCTCAGTTTTCAGCTGAGCTTTGCAACCACTGACATCTGAGAGCTTCCGAAAATGTGCCTTGCCTGAGAGCCAGAGTGCATCAGAGTTTAAAGTTACTCAGAAAAAAATGGCAGAGGGCAGGCAGTGCACTTGTATCTGTTTGTACCCCAGATTTATCCTTTCTCTGCTGTCTTTTCATCCAGAAATTGTTACTGCTCCAGAGGAGGAAAACCACAGCACTTTTTTTGCCTGATCTTTAAAAGTAATGAGCAATCCCAGCCATGGGATCTGCTCAGCATCTCTGAAAATTTAAATCTTGTGTGACATCAAGACACACCATGGAAAAAAGCTGTCATGACCAGGATGTTGATCACTGACCACTGGCAAAGATTGCTCAGGGAGGTTATGTGGAGTCCCCATCTTTGAAGATATTCAGAAGCTACGATCCCAGATAAAAGGTCATGGTCCTGGGCTGTCTGCACCAGATGACCCTGCTTGAGCAGAGGGGTGGACCAGGATTAACACATTTTAAAAAATCATGAGTTACAGCCATGTAGTATGGGCATAGGTGTGCTAATATAAATTATTTCAGCTTAGAAAGAGATTGTACCAGAATAAGGATTTTTATCCCAGCGATATGGGATGGATTTGGGGCCAGTAGGGATCTTGGTGCAAGTCATGCCATCCTGACCCCTGGGTTTCTCTCGCTCTGACCTGGCTGCAATGCCTGTCCTCTTTGCTGGGTTCCTGCTTCACACCAGCTGAGCCACAGTCATACCAAGGCCAAGCAGAAGAGGGGACAGCTTATCTACTGAGTCATAGAAACATGGAATAGTTTGGACCTTTCCATTTAACTGTACAAATGGCATGGCATTTGCCATGCAAAATGCATTTGCACTAAGCAAAAAAAAAACAACAGCTGAGCTCTTTTCATAAACCTAAGTAAATGGAACAACAAAACAGTATGGATTATATATGCTTAACTTACAGTGCCTGCTGCAAGCTCCAGGTTACTGTGTTTGCCCACCCACACCAGTACTGTCCACCCAAGGAAGTTACCAGAAGAAATCCCCCAGCAGAGATGACACAGGTCCTGAAACTTGAACAGGCTGTTAAACTTGAATGGGCTGTAAAACTCTATGAAATCCTGTCTACCCTTCAATTTTACATTGGATTTGGTTAAACTGGTTTTTAAACTGGCTGGAGAGCCAAAATGGGCCAGCAGGATCAGCTGGAGAGGCAGAGGGTAGAAATTCAGTTCTGCATGCCTACGCTGATCAGAGCAGCGCCCCCTCTACCAGGGAGGGTGGAGTGCTCTGCCTGATAAAAGGCTGAGCTCAGCAGACATTAAAGGAAGGTTGTTAGTAAAGATCAAAAGGTAGGAACGGGAGATAGAGCTGCCCCATTTGCAAAGTTACCAAAGCCTGCCAGTAAGAATGAAGATGTAGATGCTGTGATGCTGAATGAATGGGGCAATCTAGATAATGGTATCAGAATTGAATTAATTAAAAGAAGATTAAAGAAAGATTGCAAAACTAAGGTTGTCATCGTGTCCCCACTGGAGTCAATAAGCTCTTCATGGTTTGTGTGGTGCTTCATGAAGAGCCCAAGATGTTCCTCCCAATGCATACCAAGACAAAGGAAGGTATCAGCTGAAAGCTAATATACACAGAGCCAACTATATTAGGGAATAAATAAATGAGTGGCCTCATAGTCACAAAACTGATACCATGCATGGCTGGAGCATCCAGGAGGATGTATACAATTCATATCAATGTCATCACTGATGTGCAAACTGTGGGGTATTCATGAGTACTTTAGGGCAGCTGTGGTAGGACACCGAATTTCTCATAACTTGTGGCAGGATGAAGTTTCTCATTCAAAGTATTTTAAGCAGATTTTAACAGGCAAAGTATGCTCACACCAGATCAGAACTTGGTGTCGTGTGGACACGCTGTGTCTTGCCAGGGGCTGGCACTCTCCGGTGGGATTTACTGTTCCTGCAAGCAAGGTCCCCAAGGGCCACCAGCAGGGACACTTCCAGAGGAACCTCATGGAAACATCAGCCGAGCTTAAAATCTTCTGGAAAGCAGCATTTCCAAACACGAATGTGTGACGTGCATGGGACGCTGGTTACCAATTTCAAGAAAAAGGAACTTGAAATGGAGTTGGGGGATGGGGGAACCTCAACAGCCAGGTCACATAGTGCATCTGCACAGACCTCTGTGGCAGCCACCTCTCTGCCCAGATATTTTGCTCCAGCTGCTAAGCAGGTCATTAATATCTGGTGATTATTTTGGCCCCTGGAGCCCCCTTAATGCTTTTGCAGTGTGTGTTTGCTATTTTGGCTGTCACACTCAGGTCTCAGTTTTAGGGCAGCTCACTGAAATGAATGGAGAAGGGGTGGATTCATTTTAATCAAGTACCAAAAAATAAATTTCAAATAAAAGTACACATGAGGATGCATACTTTTGCCCTTGCAGACATGGGAAAATGCTGTATTGTTCCATAAGGGCAAGAGGCTTATATTTTTTCCTTCACAAATGCAAAAGAAGGAAAGTGTTTTTCAGTAGGAATCCAATTTCACAGGGAGGGAATAATATGTTACATAGTCGAATCACTTTGATGTCAATTTTATTTTGCAATCACTTCATAAGATATTCATATAGCCTTTTACATTCCCTTAAAGTGTTCAAGTATAGGCACAATACAGTATTATCTTACTCTTTACCATAATGATGAACGATAATGAGAACACATAATAAGATTTTATGTGTGCCCAAAGAAAAATCTGCTTTAGCCCAGATGAGAGGAATTTTGCAGATCAAATTAATATTATAAAACAGCACAATTTATCAGAATAATACAGCTTTTCTTCTCTCAATCCATTGTGAATCTCAGTGTCTGCAGCCAATACATGGTGAACTATTAGAGGCTGATGGAATTTTTTTTGGTAAAATGTCTATGAAAAATACTTAGTTGATAAAAGGAAAAAAAAAAAAACAACAAAAAAACCCCACCAAACCAAAACTCCCTTTTCCCCACCTGTCCATCACGCTTACACACTATAAACACTCTAATATTTAAAAGGTCTCTTGCAGCTGTTCTACAGTGATGCTGTTTACTGTTGAAAAGCCATCCCAGTCCAGTCACATCTTTGTTCAAGTTCGTCAGAAACTAATGGATTACATTTGGTTGCCCTGAATTTTTTATGTTCATGGAACATGGTTTATAGCATAACGCTCATTATATATTTTATTGCATCCTTTCAATATAGATTCAGTTTATTCATCTATTCATGATTTCAAAGTGTAGCCTAAAAGTAAATTAGTAAAGTGTAGAATAGTGTGACAACCCTGATAGAAACTGGGGACAGAAAATTCATCTTTGCTGTCTCATCCAGCATCCTCACCCTATTTTCTACATTTTTACTTGGTTTTAGATACTTAAACATCAGCTTCTCTGAAGATCTCTTGTTGGAAAGCCTTGTCCTGGTAGCAGTTGTTACAGAGCAGGTTTTCTTTCCTGGGACACACGTGAATAAATCAAAATTACTTAAGCAGCAATTGTAGTGCAGTCAAACGAGAACATAAATAGTTCTAGGAAACAGCACTGACAGTTTATCACACTGGATAAACCTAAATGAACTACATAAAATAAGACTGAGTAAATTTGGAACCTGAGTAATGTGGGGTAGGACCCCACCTGATACTGCAGACACCACTTTTACTCAGGGGAGGGAGAGCGGGGATGTTTCCGTGCTCTAGGGAAGCACACGAACCTTTAGCTCAGATTTGCTGTATCTACACAGTTGCAGCGCTGATCCCTCTTCCCCTAATTCATCCACAGCACAGCACGGCCTTGGTCCCAAGCCAAAAAAGGCTTTGTCAGACACTCAGCCGGGCACTAGATCACAGGAACTACCTGCACCGAGAGGCTTTGTTTGGTTCTGCTGTCGTCACGGAGCAGATTAATGGGAGAAAAAGGAGTGGAAAGAAGCTCTCGCTCTGGCAGCTGCACCCCTGTGAGCAGCCCCTTGTACACGTGTGGCGCCTGGAAGAAAAATGTGCTGGGAAACGGGAGCGCTGCTGTGCCACTGCAGCCCCAGAGATCCAGGGGGATGTCCCGAGGGATCCAAAGGGACGCGGCTGTGGGAGCAGGGCTATGTATTTGATCACGCACACTCTAACTTTAGCCTGCAGAACTTTTGGGTGCTTGCCCTCCTAGTAGCTGTATAAAAAGCACAATTCCTATATTTTTTTCCCTCTTTCTTCATAGATAAATTAGCATGAAGGAAGCTGATGAAGCTAATTAGTTCCAAGTGGTGTTAATTTCTCTGCTTGGAACTCTTTGTGACCCAGTCAGATTGCTTAATTTTTGCAGCTTATATTTTTAAATGTCTTCATTTATTGCACCTAATCCTTTATTTCTACTTTTTTTTTCTTTCTGATCCTATATGGAAAATATAATTCCATGTAATTGGGACATAGAAGCTTGCAATGGAAATTACACATGGTGGCAAGAAAGATTTTGCCTTGAATGGAAATGTATTCAACAGAACAGTAGCCACAGCAAGATCTGTAGACAGACATACACAAAGGGTGGATTTAGCAAAGAAATGTAATCATCATAACACATAACAGGAACTAGATACTGTCTCCCAGACTTGTCTAGAAAAGCGAATAGCTCCACAATTCCTGTATCAAGCTGGAAACTGGAACAGTGCTTGTGGGAATAAGATACTTCAGTCAGAGTGGAAGTCCGCTCTCAGCCAGTGATTTCTCCCTTGTGTCTCATGGTTTCAAGAACGACCATGCAGAAGTGCCTTGTAGCTTGGGCTCCCATGCATTCGTGGCAACTGAAGCAAGGTTTGCTCAGTAGCTACAAATATTAAATAGCTTTGGCAAGTGGCCATTGAAGCTTTTTTATATGCATTAATATCCAGTGCCAAAGGTCATATTCATCATTATCAGAAAAAAATTAATTTATCTCATTTGCTAGGAAGGTGGTGTCTGGATAGACTTAGAGACAAGCTGCTTGGGCTATGTAGAGATGTGAAAAAATACCTATATTATAGTCACAAACCAATTGAGGGTGATATTGCCTGGCCAGGGTCTCACCCAAGCCCGTTCCCTCCTGGAAGCATGGTAACTGCAACTCTTTCATGAACCTGCTGAACATCTGCAAGAAGGGCTGGGAGGAGGATCTGGGGAACTACACGCCCTCAGTCTGACCTCAGTGCCAGAGAAGACTATGGAGCAGATCATCTTGAGGAACATCACGTGACATGTACAACACAACCAGGGGATCAGGCCCAGCCAGCAAGGATTTATGAAAGGCGGGTCCTGCTTGACCAGCCTGATCTCCTTCTGTGACAATGTGACCCACTTAGTGGATGCAGGAAAGGCTGTGATGTCTGCCTAGACACCAGTAAAGCCTTTGACAATGCATCTTTCACCGCATTCTCCTGGAAAAACTGGGTGTTTATGGCTTGGATATGTGCACTCCTCACTGGGGAAAAATCTGGCTGGATAAGAATGGTGGTGAGTGGAGTTAAATCCAGTTACAAGTGGTGTTCCCCAGGGGGCCAGTTTTGGGGCCAGTGTTTTCTGCCCAGTGGAATAGGACCTGGGGGTGTTTGTTGCCAGACAGCTGAGTTGCCATCCCTGGAGGGATTTCAAAGACATGTAGGTGTGGCACTTGGGGATATGGATTAGTGGTGGACTTGGCAGTGCTGGCTTAGTGGTTGAACTCAATGATCTTAAAGTCTTTTCCAACCTAAACAATTCTATGGTTCTCTGAAGGGTATTACTCACATGGCTGAGTCCACTGCTATAAGCAAGGGGTTCCAAATTCTTGCACTTTCCCTTCGCTCAAGACCTACATAGATGATGACTGGTTAAATTAGGAAAAAAATCCCCTTTGACTTTCTAGCTGCTACTCTGAATCTTGGATAACATTTTTTTTACTGCCTGTCCCCACTGACATTACAGCTATGCCTGAGATGAGTAAATGACACAAAGGTAGGTAAAACCTGCTGAACATCAAATGTTTTGTACTGGAAATGAGATACGGCTTCTGCAGCTTATCTATCTCATTTCTTGATTTCACTTTTTTTTCTAAGCAAGTTTAGGCCTCATCTGCGTGAAAACGACAAGGGGGAAACCAGGGCTTAGCTCTCAGTCAGCAGAGCCTTTTTTAGAAGCTCCCATAAATGTCCTTTTAAAATGAAGGAATAGCAAACCTGTAAGCTGAGAAGTAAATCCTGAGACTCTCCCCAGGCTGTCTGCTTGTGTTAGGATCACCTATAGTTTAATTTTTCTGTTAATTCCTTGGCAGATGATTCTAACACAAATCAGTTAAAAAAAAACCCAACATATTAGAAGATGGTTCATCTCTGAAGATGAAACAACCACCTCCACCTTCTGTTTTGAACAAATTCAGATTTCAACTGCAGTGGCCTGGCTTATTTCCAGTTTACAGTTATTCTATTCCACTTAACTGAAATTCTCCTTTTTGTGCAACTCTGATGAAATGTTTGTCATCTCTCAACTGCTGCAAGGGTTGTAAAGTGCTACATGAGCAAGAGTGCTTATGTAGGGACAAGTAAAGTGATTTCTTTATAGGTAGTGATAAAATTTTCAAGAGCATCCTCCACTGGCACAAATCTGTTTCCATGGAAGAAACATGGAATTTCTGCGGATTCCGATGGGAGCTGAATTAAGCAGACATGGGTTCTTTCATACATCCCAGGTCTCCCCTAGCATATTCTGTATTGAAACACTGAAGCTGTTTACATGATAACTGGGCTGGAAAGACAGAATTTAAACACAAGAACAAAAATTAAGCTGGAATCCTTAAAGTTGGTATTTAATTAAATTAAATCAGTGAGGGTATATGATAAAGGAAATTTTATTTTCACCATGATGGTTTGTTCCTAGTTTCCTTTGATGCTACATTTTGCCTAAAGTTCTTCTGGAAGAGAAGTAGCTTGAAGTGTCCTGTGAAAGTAAAGGAGCAGAGAGGTGGAGTTAAAAATGCTCCTTGTATTTCAAGCAGAGCTTCAGTACAGCTGTTTGGCAAGCACTGTAAATACCACATTTCATTTCAAGGCTCAGATACTGCTTTTCTAAGCTTATCTGCTCTATTGCTCCAAAACAGCAGCAAAACCCACCACCTTCCTATCCAGATACAATGCACTACCAACTGAATCCAGCCCAGAAACTCCTGTGAGATGTTTGTGTCTTCTGAATGTGCTAATCTCTTGTGAGGAGTTGGAAAGTGGAAGCTGCATTCCTCTTTATTCCAGCAGCAATTTAATGACCAGAAGAGGTTTCTTAACCCTGCACCCACAGGCTGCTTTAATTTTTTTAAATTGCATTATTTAGGTACTTCGCAATCCTACAAGTAAGAAATGTCATAAATATGAAGTGCCATCCCATAAAATCATACTTTTTTAGAGTGGCAATTTGGGATCATGTTCATGATTTGATGTTTTCCAGTAGGAAAGTGGCAAGGGGATCTGATGCTCAATTAAAAGATGAAAGTAAGAAATTAAATAACTGCAAGTATCCTATTCATCAAAAGACTAAGGACCTTCTGCAGATAGAAGAATAAACCCAAAACCACTCTCCAAATGATTTAAGAAGCCGACAAATAAGAAGAGGTTCATTAATCATTGTGGTCTAGCCTCATTTAACAGGAAGAAGAGTGGGGGTTTTGCTAACACATGAAACTGAGACTCAAAGGTGACAGATACATTTCAGTTTTTGTGGCTGGATCTACACCTCCTGGTTTATGTTGGAGGATGGAGTTGCAGTTATAAATTCTTGAACAACATCTTGCTTCTGTTCTGAAGCAATATCTAAAATAGGGAGCACACCAAAAGGCAAATGAAATTAATGTATTTTTAAAATTAGATACCCTAATAAAAGGCAGAACTTTTATGGTATTCATAGCTGCAAGTTGTCCTGATTTACAGTTGAGATACAATTAACAGTTTCATTTCACATAATTCTTTTTCCTCATAAGTGAATATCTGAATCACACACTGGAAAAAAGCAACTGCAGACCACTGCTATAAACCCAGTTACAGAGGGTGATGCAAAAAAATTAAATTAAGAGAAAAGCCTTCCTTTGTCCTGTTTTTCTAATAGAATGGGTTTTTTCCCCCAAGAAACCTTCAAACACCTACAGCCCTCCATCAAATAGGATTTACACATTTACCTTCTTTCCAAACTCCCATGGCAAGATTGTTGGGACAGTTACCCAGGGCTTTGCAGAGCAGAGAGCTTTGGCATCTACCCTGTTAATAAAGTGCTACCTGCCGCTATCCCATATATACCCACACCCAATCATTCTTCTTCCCACTCTGAACTCAAAAGCAATAGAAAACCTGAACCCTCAGTCCCAGTTCAGTTGCTGGCACTGGTGCTATCTGGCAGCACTGCTCCTCTAATGGTTAGAAGCCAAGCAAATATGTATTTAACTGGAATCATGAAAAATTGAAAAAGTGCAAGGCTCAAGTTTTTCAAAAACACATTCTTCCTCCACATCAAAGGGTTCATTGATTTGTTGCTGAAGTCATGGCCAAAGTGGTGCTAAGTGGATGAAAAGGGGAGAAAAGATAAAATCTAATCTTAGGAACTGTGTCAAGAAAGCACCTTACAGCCCATCCGAAACTGATCATGAGACAAGTCCTGAATGTAAATATTATTTAATGTATCTGGCAACTGTTAGGAATCTGTCTGAGCATATTCTTCAAGTAAGAAATGAAAGGAATTTTCCTTTGCTCCCTTTTTGTGTCCTTGAACTTTGTCTCCCTTGAAATCCCAAGTAACTATTCACATTAATAAAGTGTTAAGGTGTTTGACCAAGAAGATTGGCTCTGCTGATTTCAGCACTTAAAAAGGGAAACCGCTCTGTTGTTTTAACCACTTCAACACTCACCATCTCAGTTTATTTTCTTATCCTCTTTAACTTCTGTTAAAATCAAACAGGAAGCAATTAAGGTGAGCCTACTACAAAGCAGCCCTCAAAGTACGTGGCTATGTCCCTAGTGCAGAATGAAGGTCATGCTCTGAAAATATAATTATATGCATGTGGAAGGAATGCAGAGCCTATATACTGGGGTGACCGGTGAGAAAATACACCACTCCAGCTTTACTTTCAGCAGGAAGATGACCATGAGCAACACAGACATTGCCACCACCACCTGCATGGAGAACCTGGTGGCAAGGCAAGCTGAACTGACAAGGCACGTGAGACCAATAATTTTATCCACTTGAATTAAGAGACAGAGTGAGAGCAAGAAACAAGTCCCTACTAAGCTGCAAAACTATCACCATTTCCCCTCATCCAACCCCCCTTTGCCTTCAGCCAGGTCACTGCCATGATGACAGAACAAGGAATGTCATGGAAATAGACATCTAATGACAACAGTGGGAGACAAAGTGAAGTCTTTACACAGGATTTAGCTAATTATATTTCGGGCAAATATTTATTTATCTAAAAACAAAATAAAAATCATTTTTAAAAGGAAAAAAGTACTTAAATAAAAAACAAAATTGTGAAATGCTATGGCACAGAAGTTCAAGACAAGTATAAATCCAGTTGCCACAACTGTTGCGAATTAATGTTGCACATTTTTCTATAAAGGCTTTATTAAAGGTATTTACATGGCAATATGATGTGTAAATATATACAGCAAACTGGGGACAACTTTTTTCTTTTGGATTCTCGTATGAAAAAATGCCTTAAATACAAAATTTTAAAAGAAAAAAAATTGAAGAGTTCATCCCCAAGCATGAAGAATGTCCCATCATCCCTTATGTCCAAAGTATCAATTATGAGGCAGTTTTGAGGTTCTGGCCAAACCCTTGGGAGATTTAGCCAAGGTTGTGTAGTCTCAAGTTAAATCGCACAGCATGCAATTGCAATAGTTCCATACTCGATGGACTGCGTAGTTCGTGAGAGATTAGAATCATTAATATTTTATCATAGTTTCAGTCTAGTTTGCGTTATTCTAAGTGACGCCCAAGAGCTTCTATGCACAACAGTTCCTTAGCTGCTCAAGTTTGTGTTTCAACTGTTCTCTCCTCCGCCTTAACTGCTCTTTCTCTGCAATCAGTCTGTGTTCATCCGACTGGATGGAAAGAACGTACTCTGTTGCTTTTTTCAGGATGACAACCTTGGGAGCCTTTTCATTGTTGGCCACCTCAGGTATCTGGTCACGCAAGGCAAAGAAACTTAACTTCAGCTCATTTCTCCTCTGGCGCTCCAAGACATTGTGCGTTCGCCTCTTGTCGTTCTCTTCTGAATCTGACGTGCGCGGACTGGAGCATTTTCGGTTGTTGCTGATCTGTTTGAGAACTCTGCCACTGTCCAACCTTAGCCTTTTTGCAGCTGGGTATTCTACCTTGGTGGAGGGAGGAGCGGCGTAATTGTGCTGATGGATGTTGACATGACACCGTTTGAGAACCAGCGGGCTGTGGTGGGGCTTACTGTGCTCTTCTGACGTGTCTGTGCTGGACTCTGTGCTGGATTCATATTCATTTGCTTCAGCTAATGTAACAACATCGATTTCCTCATCTTCCTCTTGTTCTTCTTCTGCCATTAAAAAAAAATTTAAAAATTCATAACTTGTACATAGAGACTCCCAAAACTACTGTACGTATAAGGGAAGGCTACTCTGAGTTGCACAATGAGGAATCCAACGACAAACCCTTCTTAAATCCATTTCATGATGCTGGACACTGCTTTCCCCAAGAGCCTTTCCTTTAAGGAAGCAATGGTTCAAGTGCAACAGGATACATGGACTGCAGTCCAAACCCTGACTCCCTGATTTCAAAAAGTTGTAAGGATCTTGCGTAATGTCGAGTGCATGAAAGATAGTAGGAAAGTTTAACCTCGGTTGTCAGCAGTACGGCGCAATAAAGCTCCCAGACTCAAGCTGCCCTTAATTATGGATTTAGAAGGCTTTGGCCACGCCTTAAAAGAAAGCTTACTTAACACACATGGGTATTCAGAGACATTTTCTGAATCTCTCTTGATCTGTTAATTTGTGGAAAATAGGAGGGAGGTAAAAAAAAAAAAAAGGAAAAAAAGGAAAAAGGGAAGGCTGTAGAGCTTTGGGTAGAAACTCACTTTCAAACCAGATTTACGAGGGAGCGGAACCCGCTGTCACATACCTAAGAAAGCATTTCTAAAACTTTCCCAGCCCCATTCACTCCCCTGCAGTCACTTTCACTAGCACCTCCCTGACTGCGCATTCTCCCCGCGGCTCTCGGGTTGGAGTTAACTCCTTCCCGGCCCACGGGTGACACCGGGAGCCAGCCTTCTCGGGACCCCGTTATGAAAGCTTAGCCCTCCTACACTTTCTTTAAATATTTTTCCCCCCTCTTCTCTCCCTTCTCGCCCGGAGGAAAATCTGGGCTGGTTTTCCAGGAAATAAACTGGCTGGGACTCCCCGTGCCTCGCAAACGTGGCATTTAAAAAAAAAAAATCTCACACGGGGAGGGGGGCAAAAGGGGGGTGAGGAGGGAGGAGGGGACGTGCTGCCTTCCAGCCGCGCCCCGGGAACCCCCGGCGCCGCGCGGGTTCCCACGCCCTCCCGGAGCACGCGTGGGTCCCACTCACCCGAGTCGCTGCTGGTCGTGGGCGGCGTGTCGACGCCCAGTAGGGACGCGGGGCTGGCGCCGGGCGGCGCGGCCCGCGGGGCCCGCTCGCTCAGTGGGTAGGGAAAGACCACCGAGGGGTCGATGCAGTCGGCGGNCTGGTAGGACGCCAGCTTCTCCGAGACCACCTTCTCCAGCTTGGCGGCGGCGGAGAAGCCGCTCCACATGCAGTCCTGGATGATGATGGACTTGACGGTCTCGTCGTCCGGGTCGCAGATGAAGCTCTGGTTGACCATGTCCCCCCCGAGGAGCTCGGTCACAATCTCCAGCTGGTCAGCGGTGGAGGGGAAGCAGGAGGCGGCGGCCAGGCTGGAGCGGCGGCTGGGGGAGAGGGGCGGCGTGGGCAGCAGCTCAAACTTCTTCCAGATGTCCTCGGACGGGGCGGGGGGCTGCAGCTCGCTGCCCCGCTGCTGCGCCGCCAGGTAGAAGTTCTCTTCCTCCTCCTCGAAGTAGAAGTAAGGCTGCACAGAGTCGTAATCGTAGTCGTAGTTCTTGCTGGAGAAGCCGGCGTTGAGCGGCATCGCGGCGGCTGGTGCCTGCGGGAGGGAGGGGGGAGAGGAGGCACCCGGGTGAGCCGTGGGGGTCGGCTCCCCCCGGCTTCGGCGGAGCTACCGGCCCCCCCGGCGCGCAGCGCTCCCTCTCGGCTCCCCACGCCGTGCCAGCAGGGAAATGCGCAGTCGCGTTTAGTAATTAAAAAAAAAAAAATATAATAATGATAGCAATTAAAAAAAAAAACCAAAAAAACCAAAAAACCCACGACCCCCCTTTACCCCGTTCTAAGTGCAGTGGGACAATCGGGCGGCGCGACCTGACCTCACGAGGGGTCGGTTGCCGGGTCCCGGACCACCCTCCCCGCTCCCCCGGAGGAGCTCCGGCAGCCCGGCTCGTCTGGGCTCAGCTCGGCTCCCCGTCGCCGCTGCTCATATGGGGCACGGCTCCGGCACGGAGCTCCTTCCCTCCCGGGACCGCAGCGCCATCCCTATCCCGCGTCCCGGCGGGAAGGGGTGCCGAGCGCCCGGCAGCTCCTAGCCGGGAGCCGGGCTGCTCCTCAGCCACCCACCTGGGTGTGCTGGCACTGCGCGGGGACAGGCAGCGACCCTGGCAAACTTTGCCAAATCTTGTCACATATACATATATACCCGCATATATATATATGCATATAAGCAATATATGCAATAACCATACCCTGCCCGCGCATACGCGAGAAACAAATGCTCCCCTCCCCCCCAAAAAAATTAAATTAAAATCCGAGCGCAAGAAAAAGGATGGGAACGCCGGAGCTCCGGCAGAGGAGAGCGTCCGTCGGGAGGGACCGTCGGTATCCAGGTCCGCGGACCGCAGCCCTGCCAGCAGCCCGGGTGTCACCAGCCCGTGTTAATCCAAACGCCACAACCGCGGGAATAGAGTGATGGGAAGCGAAGAGCCCCGCAACTCACCGGCTTCTCCAACGCGCCAGCTGCGAGACGTAGGGAGGCGATTATTGCAGGCGGTGAGGAAACAACGAGGGGAAAATGGATAGATGATAAAAAGAACCGCCGGAAAGGACGGGGAGAAAATTAAAAAAAAAAATAAAAAATAGACAAAACGCCGGGAGAATGTAGGTCTCTTCCTCCCACCACGGTTTGGTAAAGCCCACGGAGCGGCGGAGCAGCCGCCTCCCGGCGCGGTCGATCGCTGGTTCGGGGCGGCGCGGCGCGCTGGCCGGTACAATAGAAGTTAAGTTGCTTTTCCTCCTTTAAAGCACCGGCGAGGGGCGGGGGGAGCGGCCGCGGGGGCGGGGGCAAGACCGCGGGGCCCCGCTGCGCTCCCGCCCGCCGCGCAGGCTCCGCACTCTCGCCGCGGGAGGGCGCGCGGCGAAGGGGCGGCCGCGCTGCTCCGCGCCCCCTCCGCTCCTCACCGCGCAGAAATCCGCGGCCGCGCTTTGCCTCCGCCTCCGCCGGCCGGGCGGGAAGGAGGGAGGGAGGGAGCTGTGCCGAGAGAAGCGATGCCGCGCTCCGCGGCCCATTTTATTTATTTTACTATTTTTTTTTTTGTCTTTTACTACGAGCCGCGCACGGAGAGGTCGGAAGTAAACATAGTAAAAAAAAAAAAAAAAAAAAAATAACAGCGGAGAAAAGAGACCACCCCCACGCNAAAAGAAATTACTAGCAGGGATTAAAGGCAGCTCCTCACCGCTCCCCTCCTCCCGCCGGCGTTCCCACAAGGGAGAGCGCGGTGCCCCGGGATGGCGGCGGCTGGGGAAGGGGCTTCACCCGCCCCTCGCTCCCCTCGGTGAGGCTCCGGCACCTCAGGGCGAACTGGTCCCGCAGCGCAGAGCGGTGGCCGAGAGGCAGTGAGGGAGGCGCGGGCTCCGGCACAAAGGAACGTGTGTAGCTCGGGCACCCCCCAACCCGGTCGCCGCTTGATTATCCCGCCTCTGCCGGCGTCTGCAGAGGATTGAACCAGGAGAGGGCGGAGGCAGAGCCCCACGGGGGTCACCTTGCAGCCACTCTCCCTTTGGCGATCCCCGCGTGTGCCCCCGCCCCAGCTTGTGCCGCCCCCACTCTGACCACCTCCTCCCGCTCTATGGTGACCCCCCCTCCTCTCGGTCATCCCCGAGGGACGCGGAACTGCGGCGGCTGCGGAGCTCCGACGGGGCGCTCCCTCCTATCCCCGTTCTCCGTCGCGGGGGGTCCCGCGGGGATCCCGTCCCCGACGAACCTTCAGCTGCCGGCGACCCTCCCCGGCATCGCCGACTCCCTCCCGCAGCTCCCGCACCTGCTATTCTCCCGTCCCCCGGGGCAGCCGCCAGCCTCCGACGAGTTACGCCCCGCGCATCCTGACACCACCTCCTCACGCTGGCCTCCGCACTCGCGGGAGGTGGAGGGACACCCCGGTGTGCCCCCCATACGCTTCCAGGCGGCTCTCCCGTCCCCACCGCGGGCAGCCCGCTGGGATGTTCTATGCCTATATGTGTCTTTATTCCCCGCTTCCCAGCATTTTGCTAAGCACACGCGAGCACAAGCCCTCGGGGTTGCGATGTGGAGCGCGGGGCCGCCCCGCGGGGCGGGAGGGACCCCGGGAGGGACCCCCCGTTCGTGCCGCGTCAGGAGCCGCNGGAACGCGCAGCCCCCGCCGCGCCACCTGCGGCAGCCGCGACCCCCGGGCCCCGCCGCGCCCTGGGCTGCACCATCACCCCCCAGAAAAACCAGACCAAACCGAGAATATCCCACCCATTTGTTTTTTCCGATCGTGTCTGATGAAGAGCGTTTCGCCAAGCAGAGTGTATGCAAACATCACAGCCCTCACGGAGCAAAGGGCCACGAGAAAACTCGGACCGTCTTCTGTCCCGTGTCCTGTTGATAAAGGAAGGACAGTTTTACGCAGAGAGGGTGATAAAGCAATAGCCGTGGCATAGGTATGGTGCAGATGCTTCACCTACTGACATTTCCAGAATGGGATATACCTACCATTGCTCAGAAATGGCTTAAAATACTTTGTGCTATTTTTAAATGATATCCCCTTCTGTCTGTAGCAAACCTTGCTGCTGTAAATGGAAGTAACATGACCAGAGGCAGGCCAGAAAGGTGCAAGATCCAAATTACTCTAGTTACAACTGGTGTAAAATGTGATATGGGCACTTGTCTATTTAGGAATAGCATCACTATCACCACACACACACAATAAATGTCCTCAAAATTGTAAAAGCTGTTAAAGTTCAGATGGAGCTGGTAATAGGAGAAATATTTTGAAATTACTCCAGTACAGATAGGGTTGAAAATCATGATCCCATTCATGGTTGCAATAGAATCACAGGCAGAGCAATTAACTGTAATATCATGGAGGGTTATGACTTGAAGTGAAGAGGAATAAGTAACATGAGCAGATGGACTCTTAAAACACCCTGTGTTCACAAGAATGGAAAAACAGGAAAGAAAGACTGGGAGAAATGTGCTTTTGAAACAATACAGCCTTCAGAGGAAACAGTCTTTAAAATATTCTACAGGATTTCTCCAGGCTTGTGCAGACTGTGAGTTCACTTTTTTGTTGAGGAGCCAACTCTGAGGTGCACCAGCATGGCTCTTATGTGGCAGTTTTAGTGTAGATGAAAAAAACATATTTTGCTCTGATTTCTTATGTTCAACCCCAGCTAAAAAAGAACAGAGGCAAGGTGTGAAATCAGTAGGTATCAATTTCCAGTAAAAAGGCCGTTTTGACAAAATAGCTGTTATACAGAAAGAATAAATGCACAAGTATAACATTAAGGTGACAGCAGAGTCAAAGTGATTTTTTTGACATGGAGGGGTTTAGTGATCAATAGGAAATGGGAGGGGACTGAGCTGGGACCCTCGGTGGAATTTATGTGTGATGGCAGGGTGGGAACCTGTGAGAAGCAGAAATGAAAGCAAAACCTGAGAGAGAAGCGGAGATGGTGGGAAAAGCTCTCACACCCCCTGTCTGGAAACCCCTGAGACATATCATAATGTGCTGTGTGCCTGTGCCACCTACTGCATGTTTTGTTCTCAGGAGACATCTGCAATTTCTTTTTCGGAGGACAATAAGCTGTCTAATAGTTGTAGGGTCACCATGAACACTATACTGGGTCCAGCTCTGGGGCCCCCAAAATAAGAAGGACATGGACCTGCCAGATCGAGTCCAGAGGAGGCCATGAAGATGATCAGAGCACTGGAGCACCTCTGCTGTGAGGAAAGGCTGAAAGAATTGTGGTTGTTCAGCCTGAAGAAGAGACCTTACAGCACCTTCCAGTAACTAAGGGCCTACAAGAAAGCAGGAGAGGGACTTTTGACAAGAGAATGTAGTGATAAGATGAGGGGAAATGGCTTTAAACTGAAAGAGAGTAGGTCTACATTAGAGACCAGCAGGAAATTCTTCACTTTGAGTGTGGTGAGACATTGGAACAGGTTGCTCAGAGAAGTTGTAGTTGTCTTATCCCTAGAAGTGTTCAAGGTCAGATTGGATGGGCGTTTAAATAACGTTCTCNTTCAGCCTGAAGAAGAGACCTTACAGCACCTTCCAGTAACTAAGGGCCTACAAGAAAGCAGGAGAGGGACTTTTGACAAGAGAATGTAGTGATAAGATGAGGGGAAATGGCTTTAAACTGAAAGAGAGTAGGTCTACATTAGAGACCAGCAGGAAATTCTTCACTTTGAGTGTGGTGAGACATTGGAACAGGTTGCTCAGAGAAGTTGTAGTTGTCTTATCCCTAGAAGTGTTCAAGGTCAGATTGGATGGGCGTTTAAATAACGTTCTCGTGAAGGGTGTCCCTGCCCATGGCAGGGGGTTGGAACTAAATGATCCTCAAGGTCCCTTCCAACCCAAATAATTCCATGTGTCTGTGAACTCATAGCTATCTTCAGAAACTTCTGCTGAAAGTTTCACTCGACCTCTCTACAACCTTGCAGGTTTCTGGCCTTCCACCAGTGAGAAACAGAAAAGCACTAACCAGATACTAATTAGTCTTGAAAAGTCCTAAGTCCTTGAATGAGTGATATACCCAAAAAATGTGGTCAGTGCAGTCAGAGCCACTAAAATAAGCCAGCACACTTTTGCTGATAGCATCTGTACAGAGAATCGTGTCCCCACTGCTACCCCAAAAGACCCCAGTCCAAAAAGCAGAGACATACTGCAGAGTCAAGGAGAATCAGATTTGCCTTATTACTATGAAAGCCAGAAAATAAACGAGTTACTTTTTCATCTCTTTCAGCAGCTGTAATTTCTTTAACAATAGGAGGTGAGATATGTGTAGGCAGAAGCTGACAGTGTTTCTGCAAGCTGCACAGCACTGACTAAATTAATAACGTCTTTCTACCCCCCTCCTCCAGGCTCAGAGAGACTCATATGCTGTGCTAATGAGTACTTTCTCAGTGGACTTCCCCAGCACAGGGGACAAAGGCAGACATCTGGAAGGGCCACTGTCCTTGTCTGTTTACTGTGGTGAAAACCAGAGACCAAAATACACCTCCTGTCAAAGATGGACAGGACCCACCGCTGAAGTTTCCATCCAGCTAGCCCAGTATAAGCAGCCATGGTCCATGGGTCTTCAGAATGATCATAAAGTGTGCAGAAGAAATCAGCGGGTTTTATGGCTGATGTGTTATCAGTAAGTATGAATGAGAGAATCACAGCAGTATCATAAAATAAAATAAAATAAAATAAAATAGAATAAAATAAAATAAAATAAAATAAAATAAAATATGCTAGTTTTAAACCAGAGGTAGCACACCTGACGCATATCACGTACTTAGGTCTTGTCTGCTGTTTTCATCCTCACCCTGTGGATGTCCATCTTCAAGCAGAGATGTCATGGGGTCAGTGAAAGTGGTATCTAGTGTAATTTATTTATTTGACTCTCTCTCATCCTCTCATCTATGTGCCCTAAAGTGTTTGCAGCAAACATGTCAGCTTCTTCCTCGGCATCATGCCAGCCTGTGATCCTCACTATGGAAAAATTCAAGCTGTTTATTACCAACAGGAAAAGGGAAATGTAGAGAAGGAAATTGATGAAAACTGAATGGGGAGAGCGCTGAGTAAAGAAAGCGTTACACTGATATTAAGTTACTCTCCCCAGAACTACACTGAGTATCACCTCCCTCACAGAAATCCATGGAAGTCCCAGAAAAGTAAGTTTTATCATCAAGAGAATCAGGAGAGAACTTGAAGTGCTCCTCTGGCTTGGGCAAACCAAAGGAGATTCAAAATGATACTTCCCATGATCCCAAGTTAGGACTTTTTTTCTTTTTATTTTTGATTGTTAAAACCAAACATTTTAGATTTTAATTTTTCAATCTGACAGTGCATATGAAATAGGACTTTTTTATTATTTGTAATAGTTAAAACCAGATATTTCAGATGTTGATTTTTAAACTGCATATGAAAACAAGTCTTCAGTGAAACAAAAGCACGAGCAATTTTTAAAGGTGGTTTGGCACTAGACACATATATATTGGTATATATTTGTCTTCCTTTGTCCTATTGCCTGGGATCATGTAGTTGAAAAAGACATCAGATTGGAAGACAGTAATGTAACAT